>BLAZ01000627.1:184149-186649 GCA_014633955.1 Acropora tenuis
AATACATATCTGAAGAAATGCGCCCGTAACTTTTCGTCACTTTCGAGAAACGGGCCCTCAGCCCGAAGGCAGGTTTTTTTTTTGCTAAGGGGGGGGAGGGGTGCTATTCAACGACGAGGCGGACAGAACGTGCGCCAGGGGTGCGAGCCTCTAGGGGAAAGTGGGGGAAATTGTGAAAATTAGGCTGTCTGAGAGTGTTTGTGCATTTTGAAGGCAGTATGATGTGAAAACAGGCAGCCAAAAGCAAACTTGAAAATGTTGATATTACTTAAACAGTTAAACTTAAGAATGGATTTTTTTGGCGCAGAGACTAGTTTGTGTAAGTAATTTACTGTCTTAGGGAAATGACCCTAGTTAAAAGGAACTAAAATAGAAGTAAAGTTGAAAATTCGCATTGTTCACTTGGTTTGCTGCAGCAAACCATGATGATAAGCAGTGCTGATCATCATTATCTTTCATTAATGTGCCAAGCTCAAGCTTACCAAATCGTTGGTCAACAAAAAAAAGGACCTCTGTAGCCTGTGGGGGGTGTTGACGCAGCCATCGCAACCCCTCTCCTTACGGGCCTGCGATCCAACGTTGTTTCGTTAGATAGCATCGAAGTAAAACTCGAATGCACTCCATGTCTTTTCTCTTAGGCAAGGTAAGCCTCTTGTGATTATAGCATGAGAATTCATCAATATTTTTTAAGACGCAAAGCGAGAAGTTTTGCTCTTCTCGCTACATTTTTCTCGCGTACGGAGCACGTGGTCCTAGCGAAACATCACGGACGTTTAAGGCACCTGCACCGTCACAAGCAAAAGAAAAACATATACAAAAGAGGAATATAATGATTGTTGGTTGAATGAGGAAAAAATAATCGAGAGTGTGTGTGCGGCACGCAACATTAGCTCATTTCATAACTGTATTTCATCAGAGGAAAAATCAACGACGAATGAAATTTTTATGGTAATGTTACTATGATACAAAGCTGAACAGTTTTCAACTCTTCCCTTATTTAGTGTGCAAATTGAACGGTTCCATACAGGGTGTCAACCATTTATTCGATATAGGATCATCGGTAGCGTTTGGCATATTTAGCTGCCCTAATAAAGACATGTTTAGGACAGCGGAAGTGTCGTTTTTAGTGCCGGGAAGGTGTTGTTGTGCTTCAGCTTCCCTTTCTCGGAAAAGATTTCTGTGATGTTTTTCCTCTACTTATCTACTGATTCTCTCGAAGCAAGCTTTAATTAACCATTATTCTACGAGGCATTTCTTTACCAGATTGAATAGTATTCACAGACTTCACATAGATGTACATCACGTAGAAAGCGAGTTTTAAACACTGGCGGCATGTGCGAATTTGATAAAAATGAAGACACATCTTCAGTTTATTTTAATAAACTGGAACATTACTTCACCGAAAATGATCAGAAACAAAATACCCGAGGGATAAGCAAGAGAAATATCCAGGTTACGCTTCAAGAAATAGCTTCTTGACATTTGTCCTGATGCGTGGCGGCCGAACAGAATAACAAGAACAGTCCTCTCATTTTTACCGACATATCCTAATTGCAAAAATTAAAATTTTGAGGTCTGAAGGGGCATTAAGTGCAGGCAAAAGAACATTTTGATGTGTGTCAATTTTAAGTTTTCAAAAAAGGCCTCTTTCAGAAGTAAATTCTACTGTAAACTTAAACTAAAATTGTTGTTTGTTCAGTTTGTTATGAATAGACTAGCTCACGAGCATGTTTACATACTTGTGACACTTGTTCTTGAATGAACTTTTTTTTCCATTTCGTTTAGTTAAGTACATAAACTCTTGTGGTATGTCAGGAAATGAAAGCGAGTTTCACTAGAAGCTGAACATCAACAGAACGGAAAATTTTCTCGGTACGAGAAAAGCAAGATTTATAGCACTGGTCTTTGACATTCTAAAAGACTCACTGCAATGAAGAGGTGATCGATTCCATTTGTATTTTGATTCCCTGGCCAGAATTTCTGCTGATTTATTCAGCGATAGACGAGAGAAAATGCTTATCCAGCTTTCTTTAGTTAATTTTGCTGATGCGTTCATTGACCATATTTGGTAGTGCAGGTATACTAACCCACCGTATAATTTCTGCGGGCTCTCATTGGATCAAACTGATCACGTAATACAATATTTAAGCAATAGACCACACTTTCGATGGGTTTACCGGCGTGATAAACCACGCGGGATGTTGGGAGAACACGAGAAAAGCTTATAAATCACGAGCCAAACGCAAGTGATTTACAAGCTTTTTGAGTGTTCTCTCAACATCCCAAGTGGTTTATAACGCCGGTAAACCCATAGAAAGCGTGGTCTATTGCTTTTATAAAATTACTATGAGTTTACCGGCACAATTAACCATGGGTTTTTAACCAATCAGAACGCGCGTACTATCTTAGTTATCTTAGTTGTCTATTTGTAACAGACGATATCCTCTGTCCAATTATCCGACTTCTGATTTTATTTCGACGGAAGGAAAACCAAGAAACA
>BLAZ01000627.1:225205-227705 GCA_014633955.1 Acropora tenuis
GCGGGGAAAAGAGTCGATTCCAGTAACTACAACCCCCAGGAAATGTGGAACTGTGGTTGCCAAATGGGTAAGTTTGGGTGAAACAAATATTTCATAATGATAATAATGATAGCAATGTTAACAAAAACTAATAAATTGATATTTAATTATTATTGTTATCACCCTTGTTTGAAGTGTGTGATCATTGCACTTTTTTTAATGCTATGTAGCCAACTGCATGAAATTATGTAGTAGCAAGGAAAATTTCAGACCTGAAGGAGATTGGAATCCTTATTTAACTCTGTGATGCCTGTGTAGTGCCCTGTCTGTTGAGCTATCAGGCCAACCGGGAGCTGGGCGTTATGTGGATCGATCATCACCCTTGGAAGAAAAGAATTTGAGAAGAACTTGAAGAACATGAAGAAGAACTTGAAGATAATTGGCATTAAGCCACCCGTACCAACTTAACAGCAATCGGCCTTGCATTGAACTGGTAATATTGTCCAGTGTTCTCTGTTTGAGGTCAAAGTGATTTGAGAGAGTGCGCTTAAAAGTGTAAGATCTTGTCTAACTTCTTCCCTGTAAATTTATATTGTTATAAAAATTGAAGAAATCCACACTGCTTTGAGGTTGATTCCAAACTTGCTTTTTAAACAGCAAAAGATGAAAAACATAATTCATTTGATCAATAATTATTGGTGGATTTTGATGTCCAAAGCAGAGAACTTTTAATTATGTGGCTACATTCTTTAGCAAACCTATTAAGGTGCTGTGGTTGCTGGAAGTTTTTCAAGGAGACTTTTCCTTGGACCTGCACTACTATATGAGAAGCCATTTTGCTGACACCACCTTTTAAATATTGTTTCAGTGGCGTTAAATTACCAAACACCAGGCGTAATGATGAACCTTAATACTGGAAAATTCCTTGAAAATGGTGGATGTGGATATGTCTTGAAACCTGCTGTCATGAGAGAAGGTACTTGAAGATTTTTCTTTTACATTAATTTGGTGAAGAACATTAAAAAAAAGTAACCCTTTACCCACTTTTACTGAAATAAATCAAGAACCGTGCCTGACTGCTTGCGTGTGTAGTTTCATTTTGTCTTAGCCTATTTAACAGAAAAAATAACATTGAAGCGGGTGACAACTCACAACTGTACCTGTATGGTATGAGGCAAATGATGTGCAAAGCGAATGCATGCAGCTGACTGCACTAAGTACAGAAAAATGCACTTGGGCATGGTTTTAAATTTTCTTTTGATTGGGTGAAAATGTATAATGCAGCATTTCTTTGCCTCTCACCAACTATTGTAATAGCTGTGGTGTAAAACTAAAGCAGCATACCAAATTGCCTTTGGTATGACATGATATTAATATTTTCTTATGAGCACCAGGTGTTGTGGGAAACTTGATAAGATATTTAGAGAAAGGCTATTGGCATTGACTTTTAAATTTCTTTTTTAAGAAATAGCATACTTCAACCCCAATGCGAAGGATGTCATACCTGGAATTTCGCCTCAAATCCTGCAAATCAAGGTACTGTTGAAATCAACAGTTATTGACACAATGGAGTTAAGTATGTTTGCAGCGCCATGCAGTGACCTACACAAGTGCATGTGCTCCAAAATGAAACTATAAATCAATGAAAAAAATTTTACATTACTTCATACACTGTGCTGGTCACTAGTATTCTATTTGAAGAAATTTTAACGAATAAGTTAAAAAATGAACAAAAACATTTCTGAAAATTATTGCAAAAATTGAATGTACATCTAATTATTTTCATTTTTTGTAGACATAAGTGATAGCTTGGGCTTTTTTGTAGGTCATAAGTGGTCAGCAGTTTCCCAAACCAAAAGGCTCAACTGCTAAAGGCGAGGTCAGTGTATGGGGTGTCTTTCTTTCTAACTTCATCAACCTTTATTTTTTTCAAAATGGCAATAAAGACTTTTTTTCTTTTAGGTGATTGATCCTTTCATTACAATTGAAATATTTGGTATCCCAGCTGACATTGCACAGGAAAGGACAAGAACTGTCCCTCATAATGGTAAGGCTACAATACGACCTGTGTGCAAACATTCTAGTGAGATCTTGCTGATACAAAGGAAGTCTCCTCTTCTCTGCTTAAATTCCCCTCCATTCCTTGCAACTTTCATTTTTCTGCTTTGGCCCCTCTCTGGCATCATCTGCTGACATCCTCCACAGGACTTCAAATCTGGTCATGTCACATTGTTGTTTTGTAGAGGACATGAAACAAATGCCTAAATGAAAAACAAATGGCACATACAAGGCACAAATCATTGTTTTTCCTCTTTAAATGTGCAAAGTTCTAACATCATCTTTGTTGCCCCTGTCATTTGTGTGAGATCCTTAATGTTTGAGATTCATTTATGGTATTTTTTCTAGTCTTGCATCTTTCCCTTCTGCAAATACTCTGTTTGCATCATGGAGTTAAGAATCTAACCTTTTTCTCTGCAGGTTTTAACCCAGTATTTGACGAAAGCTTTGAGTTTCACATCAA
>BLAZ01000627.1:492909-500409 GCA_014633955.1 Acropora tenuis
TAAAAGCTATGCAGCTTATGGGGTTGTGCAAATACTAAGCCTAAAAACAAAATGTATACTTATGAAAAAATCAAACTATCTATAATTAAATTATCAAGAAGAAAAAAAAAACTATGACTTAACTTTATATATATACAACATTAAAAACTCTAAAATCCCCTAAATATATTTGAAATAAAAAAAAAATTTAAAGCTTGTAGTTGTTGTAGAGGTCTCTTTGAAAGTCAACTCTTTAAAAATGTACATTGAACAGATTTTCCTCTTCAGGTTTTATAACATGTATTAGAAAAATTCTTGTTCTAAGAAATGGAAATATTCCATAGTATAGGGCCTCTATGATCAATATAGTTTTTGCCATAGATAGAGCTGAAAGAAGGCACTGTTAGAGAGTCTGGTGCTTGTAAAGAGTATCCTTCACCTTAGCATAAACATCATAATTTATTTATAATAAAGTGCCTATGAAACAAAATCTTTTAAATTATTTTATTCAAAAGAGCTAATTCAAAATCACGAAGAATGGCATTTATTTCACTGTGATAGCACTCTTGGTTGCTGAGTTATTCGGGACTTTGATTTTTGCAAATTCAATGACTTGTGGCGTCACAATGTGGACACAAATTAGTGGTGTAAAATCACAAAAATTGAATATCTCTCACAATGTTTTCTGTATAAAACTGAAACTTAGTACAGTTGTTGCACTCATTGCAAAGTTCTGTGATATGTCCACTGTGACATTTCCATGGCAACACAATGGGCTCCAGGTCCTCTCTATTCAAAGAGGAAAATCAGAATTTTCCTCCTTCAAGAAGTGTTATGCTCTTGTTGTTCATTCAGTGGGTGTGAGCAATTATGGACATTACACAGCACAAGCACAAGAAAGTTTGTTAAACTCTGGAGCAACAAATAAGGCAGTTTTCATTTGAGGAAGGTAGAGGTCCGGTAACGGTCCATATTTTGTTATTTTACATCACTTTGTGTCCACACAGTGACGTCACAAGTCTTAACTTGCATAAATCAAAATCTTGAATAACTCGGCAACCGAGAGTGCTATCACACTAAAATAAACGGCATTCTTCATCATTTTGAAAGCTTTTCAAATAAGCTAATAAAAAATTTTACTTCATAGGCACTTTAATAATGGTGGTGATAAAGATGATACTGAAGTTGATATTTAATAATGATAATAACTTTTAAGTGTTGTGGATGTTAATAGTTACCTCAGCAGCTTATAGGGTTGACTACAAATAATTAATTTAAATCAAATCAAATCAAATGAGCTGGTATGCTTTTTGGCGAGAGAAAAAAACAAAGCTGCTTGGAGAAAACAGTGTAGAGAAAAGAACCCACAAAGTCAACCCACACATGGCTTTGAGTTGAAACTAGAACCTGTGCTAATTGTAACTGGAAGGGAAGTGCTCTCACAACTAAAACAACTCTGATCTCTGGGTGTAAACTCTCACACACTGTCATCCAGAAGAGAAAGGGTGCCAAAATGTTGATGAAATGTAGATGTTAAGCTGTAATTATGATTAAGCATGATATTATTAGTTCAAAACAGTTCTTTTTACCACATAGAAAGGGTTATTGTGGAGACTTTGAGTGATGTGTCACTTAAGGTGTAGACACTTGTGTCATTAATAATTTTTATTGGGGGAAGCCGCATTTGATCTCAAAACGACATTCACATACAGTATTGTCTCAGTATGTTACCTGGAATAGAAAAGTCTATATTCTTTACAAGATACGTTTCTAACATTCCATAACATTTGCCTTCCAGCAGTAAGTGTTCGATTGAAAGCCTTTGCTTTAATGTTGAGAGAGACCTTCCTTAAGTACCAGCCATGTTTCGATAGGGTTGAACAATTAACCAATGATTATTACAAGTTCACCATCAGCTCTTTATTTCTAAAATACTTTACCACAAGTTAGCGATAGCTGGCACCCTTTGATTGAATTGACAGTTCAATTAATTATTTAATTAATATGCTTTCTTTCAAAGAGGGGTCAAGTACTGAAAGAACAGTAGCAGCAGAAGACAATCCTGTCACGCCAACCCTATCATCGGCACCAGCATCTGGGCGGTTGAGGCGTTCACGTATTAAGCCGACAGTTGTCCCTGTGGCTCGTACACGAGCGAAAGCAGTGAAAAATAGTCCTCCACAAGGCTCTAAAGGTGGAAAGGAGACTGATTTATCTGATGCACAAGAATGTACAGTCTCTGGTAAAGAGGATCAGCATTTAGACGATGATCTGCAAGGCAATGAAGGTCTATTTGTGTTGTTTATAATAATTATAGTCAATATTGACTTAAATATTAAAATTTTTACATATTTTGACACAGAACATGGTTACATATTAAACTGCTCAGCCATTCTAGCTCAAATGCAGCAGAAGAAGTTGCTATGGTAACCATGCTTTCCTTGTTCATTAAACAAGAGTCACTTGATGTTGAAAATATTATTGTTATTTTTTGTTAGCATTTTAAAGACTGCTTGTAGAGTGTCAAATGTGTCTTTATAATCATTGTGATTTGAAGTTTTTTTTTTCCAATTATCCATTGTTTTAATTCTTAAAAACCTGTTTTTAGGGAATTTACATGATAATAGTAATAATAATAATAACACATTCAGACAGGATAAACATTTCGGGTAAAAAAACTGCTATCAATAATAATTATTATGGGTTCTGTGAAGAATTAATGTCCAGGCCCCAAAAGTCCTAACCTTGGATGGATACTGCTATTTACAGTATGTTTAAACAACTGGAGCCAGGGAAAGATGATGATGATGATGATGATAATAATAATAATAATAATAATAGTCATCATCATCATCATCATAGTAATAATTATCACTTAATTCTCAATGGAGGTAGCTGAGCATCATTGCTTTACTAATTGAGAAGACTGCAAATGAAACTGAATCACAGAAATCAAGTCAAATCAAATGTTGGCTTTTGGTGGTAGGGGAAAACTGGAGTACCCAGGAAAAACCTCTCAGAACAAAGTAAAGAACCAACAAACTCAGTCTAAAATAATTAATATGACAGACTTGGGTCAGGAAATCAAACCCAGACTATGTTGGTGGAAGGCAAGTTCTTTCACCACTGTGCCAAACCTGCTCTAAACAAAGAATTTCTAAAATTATTTTTTAAGCCTAACATTTTTGTTGAATGTAACCATGCAACTTTATCTTCAGGTGGAGGCACCAGTGGACAGTTTTAGCCCACTAGGGTGGAGATATACCTTCTGAAAAAACAATAATCTTTCAGAATTAATTCATTTCAGCAGAGTACCTAAATACAATTATGACAAGTTTTCTTTAATGTTCTGTCTTGACTTGCTTATACAGAATGTAAAAGTACTGTAGAGACTTCAAGGTGTTCTTCCTTAAAGGAGAGAAACCAAGAAAACAATGTCCCTTGTGTACCAAGTCTACCTGTTAAAGACGCTGATCAGTTATCGCAAGCTGGAGTGAAAGAGCCAGTAAAAAAACAGTCACTGTCAGTAACTGATAAAACAAACTCTGAAAATAAAACAACACTCGCTAGTGGCAATGTTGGACCTCCTTCTCTGCTGCGTCGCAAACGGGTCCTACCTAATTTGGGGTCAGCATCTCGAAGGCGACATTCATCTGTATCTAAGGAAAACGTTGAGAGGACTATTGATGTGCCAGAAGTGCATTGCGAGGAAGTAGTTGCATCAGAGAATGAGTTGGGTGATGATATGGTAAGTAGACCATCTGAGTTATACACAAAGGCACTATCACAAGACTTTTTCCCCCTAGTTTGCACTTCATTTCTTGGTAGCATCTGTACTATATGTTTTTAGAGAAACAAAAGGAACCATGATGTGAGACAGACTTGCACAAATAGCAATCCCCAAATGGATGATCTCTATAAATAAATATAAGTATTTATTATTACTCTTGATTTTTTACTCCCTTGCATACTTTGTGATTTCACCATTTTCTATTGAAAGAAACTAAATAATCTTAATGTCATGTCTCCCTTATATATTTCAGTGCAAGTGATTCTTGCAGTTATGAGCACTACTTAAGCAGTAACAAGAGAAAGGCCTGAATGGGACTCAAACCCTAGTCTCTGTGGTGGCATTGAAGTGCTCTACTAGTTGAGCTATCAGGCCTGCTAACTGGGAGCTGGCCCTTTATGTGGGTCCATGATAATCCCATAGAGGGCATATTAGTGAGTGTATGTATTTTTTACGTTCTCTTGTCATTTCATGGTGCAAAAGCCCTTTGACAGTAGTGGCAACAGAAGCAAAGAACCACTCAATTTGTCGCAAGGAGAGAAATCTACTGAAGCTTTCCTACCACCTACATGTACTGTGGTCTCAGATGTTAACAGCAGCAAAGTTGACAATGTTCAAGAGGAAGAAGACAGTGTTGTTAAAAGAAAGGTACTTTAAATTCTTGAGTGTTAATAGGAAAAGTAGTTACATTTACTGAATGTTAGTCTTTTAAATGATGATGTTTGCGTTGTCAGGAATGCCCAGAACTGTATGCAAATACCATAAGTGCATGCCACTTTAAATAAGTGTCATGAAGTGTCTTCTCACTCTTCTCCTAAACTTTAACATTTAAGTGTCTTCCTAACCTTACAAAAAAAGAACCTTGGCTTATACAAAATTAATGGTAACCCTTGTAGTATATAATTATTGTGAATACCATAGTTTGCTATATACAGGAATTCATCTGTCGCCAAGTAATCATTTACAGGAATTTTTGTCATCATGATCATCATGATCATCATCATCAAGACCATGGTCATGATCATCCTAAATTGAAATCATGTCAACACACAGTCACTTGTCAACCAAACCCGCACAAAGTATGCATGTGATTAACTTAACCCAGGATTAGTGGAGACGTTTGTTTCATATTTTCAACCTTTAGCTGGAAACTTCTTTTGCTTATTTATGTTTTTTAAAATTGACTTCTTCTAATGCAAAGTTTTGCCGAATATCAGCCTCGAACAACACTTTGGAGTACAGAAATAAACTCCTTGGTTAACTTCTTAATCTGATAGTAGCGTTAATCGCTCTTGAACAACGGGGCCTAGGTGGTTAAAGATGTCAAGCTTACACATACTGTATTGCCACAAACAAGCAAAAAACAAATCCAGGCATGCAGAGGATGACAACTATAATTATTTATAATTACTTTTTTATTGTTCCAGGGTGTAAAAAGAAAGCGAGGTGGCAGAAGTCATAAACCAAAAGAACCAACTGACCTAAGTCAAATGACCATGGAACACTTGATCTACTATAATCCCAAGACCAACCCCATGACGTAGGACATGTTTGCTTGATTAATCTTTCCTTATAAAAGGGGCAAGAAATAGTTGGGATCTTAGTATTCAACATTATTGGTTCATGGTTAAGGTGCATGAGTCCATCGAGTTATGGATGCATGCAGGAGTTTTAGGGATGTAGCGTCCTTTAAAGCAAATATGCACTTGAGTACTTGAGAAATTTTTAGGATTTTTTAAAGATTACCTGCTCACACATTCAAGTATATTCTGTTTTGAGTCCACAGCTTGATATTAAGTGTGGTCAAAGTGAATGAGAGCATTACACTCTGTCTTTCCTTTTCTTGAATCTCCCTTTTTTGTTTTAACAACTGCATCGAGCTGAGTGGAAGGCGGGTGACCGGGATGTCCAGGGGCCTCTACTGTGATCAGCCATCCCCTAGACAGTAAAAACCGTGCCTATGCACGTATACCCAAGACTGCTGACCGCTAAGCAATCCACTCCATCGTGGATGCAGATGCACAGGAAAACCATCAGCTCTTTGTTGTCAACTAGGTTAAATTGCATTTAAACAACTAAGTACGGCACTTTCCTTGGGATTTATTTTGTGAATGTCCTTCAGAAATTGACGGAAATGGCATTTCTGGGACCCTACGTTTCAAAATCTTCTGAGGGTCATTCCCCCAGACCCTGCTAGTTTGAAGCAGCTATTCTTTGTGTGCATATTCCTTCAAAATTTCATACTACACCCCTGAGGTTGGTGAGCACAAGAAAAGCAAAAGGATTGCACTGGGTGATAGCTGAGTGTGACTCTGGCTTATCTTGGGCTAGGCAATTTTCCAAGTGCATCCATAACTTAACAGATGTACATATGCTAACCGTGAAAAAAAAATACAATTATTGTTTTATAGCATTGACATTATATTATCTCTAATGTTTAATTCATTCACTCTTATTTACCTTGATATTCTCCAAGAATTGTTTCTTCTTTCACCTGTTTTCCAGGCCAAGGATTTTTATCAAATTTTAGTTGTGTTGGTTGTTTCTTTATCTGGATTGCTTTTACAGGGATCAGCATTTATGCCAACTGAATGGCTGGAATGGATCAAGTTAAACTGTTTACTGTCTTTGAGTCACAGAGATTCAGTATCAAACAAATTGATAGACTATGAATTTACAGTTACTTCCTTTATAGTTGCCTGTTCTTTGAATGAAAGTGAGGCTGAAGGTGACCTTGTCTTGATAGGAACCTCCCTGCCTTTCTTATGCTAATGAAGCTGTTCTCATGCTAATTGGTAGCAATTTACATAAGAAAAGCAATGAGGTTTCTATCAGAACAAGGTCACCTCCAGCCTCATTTTCATTCAAAGACCAGGCACCTAAGCACCCAACTGTAAAATGATCTATTGGATTTAAAATTACGAGGGTTAGAAGATCTAAAGGTTGGTTTTTGCCTCCTGTGTGAGAGCTGTGACAAAGGGCTAATGCTTGAAATGTCAAATTTTGCAACACAAACAAAAAGTTATTTTGCTTTAATTGCAGATCAAATTTGACAGGAAAGAGAAGGAAGGTTGGAAGAAACAAAAATGACATAGGCAATGAGTGAGTGATTTTCAATTTTAATAGACAACTGAAGCTGAACAGGTTTTATGAATTTTACAAAATCTGTTCACTTGGGTGAGTGCTTTCTTCTCTAACTCACAAAGAAGTACTTGAAAAGGGATGAAATTGTAGTAGCTATTAAAAGAGGTTAGTAACTACTGATCACAAATCAGTATTGATGTATGTTTAAGATGTGAGATATTGATTTCAGTCGGTGTGATGATCGATACAGTTGTGAGAACACATTCTACCAATGTGTCTGGCTTTGCTTTTACTATATAGACTGGATGACTCATGTGGGTTGAGTTTTTGGTTCTGCTCTCTGATTTAAGTGATATTTACCTCGTGGATGCACGAGGTATTGGAATGGTGGGTGAGAAGTGCCACAGATAATGAGTAACAAAAGAAACGTTAGAGCCAATAGTAACCTTGGATTTAATTCCCATATTGTAATTAACAATCATCTTGAAGTTTCATTCTGTCATTTTATCCACGAGCTCACCATTGGGGGTACCTTTGATTATTTTAATGCTAACTATATGGCTTCCCCTCTAACCAAAACAAAAAAACTTTTGATATGACTTGATTTTATTTTTTTGTTGTTGCAATTTCCAGTAATGGAGCACTTG
>BLAZ01000627.1:526245-528745 GCA_014633955.1 Acropora tenuis
ATATTAGATCATCTTTTTCAATTTGGAACTTCTTATGTGCCCAGATTCCGGATTCCGGATTCCAATCCATAAACTATTTCCAACTTTGCCTAAAGGCGCTGACAATATGGAGTGGTCTTGCTGAAACTTTATTAGGAACGACGTCTGACGGATAGCAGGGGTACTTTTGCCAAATTTAGAGGGTCCAAATTCGATACGAGTACGGCTCATGATCATGTGGAGTTCGACGTTTGAACTAGGGCGGCATTCCAAGGAGAAGTCGACTTTATTCATGTTGCAAAAAGAGAACGGCTTGCCATTCATTCAAGGCGCTAAATAGAGTGAGGGACGTGTTAGGAGCTGATTGGCGATTACAATCACACGTGAAAAATTATCGTAATTTTTTTGCGTGTGGAGATACGCTTTTCTCAGTGGCGGAAATGCCAAGAAAATACTCCTCTGTAAATCTCGACCCAGTTGATATTTCCCTTTACCCAGCGAAAATTTAGCCTCCTCGATACCTGGTGAAACTTTTAATTTTATTCGGCCAGTTTGTGGCTTTCACGGTGCGACTTTTACATACCCAACAACTATCATTTGTGGATGTTTGAAAAAGGCAAAACAGGGACCTGACAGAAAAGGGCAACCAGGTGAAACATTTGCCGGCCCGGTAACGTTTTTTCCGATAACAAAGTGAGAATTTTGATGCCACTGGGTCGTTTACAGAGAGGTGTATGAAAGCACTCCAGTTAATATTTTATGAAGATAACGATTAGACAGAACCTGTCAAAAACAACCTTTACTATTTTTTCTTATCCAGGGGTGCAGAATAATTTTGGATGACATAAAGATGGAAATAATATTCGCCAAAATGACAATAATTCTTCTCTCCGCAAGACCACACATATTAAAAAAGTGCGCAGGAACAAATATACAACAGGAAATCAAAGATAACAAACTTTTGATCTCTCCACTGCAGCCTTAAAGTTATTTTAAGAACTTCTTTAAATTTCACAGATTTATGGACCATTCTTTGCTTCCCTTTGAAACATATCCGTTTTGTTAAAAAGACTAAGAATTCTTCCATTGAATACTAATTTTCTTCTTAACGTAATTGCGTGTGACGAACGCACAGCCTTGTGGAACCACGAACGCGCGTGGTTATAAATTTAAATCGAGTCTCAGTGTTTCAATTGCGGTGAATTTCACTGCTTGGTATGTTAGGTATTAGGTAACTAACTGCAGCAGATGTGTAAGTCATGGCTCGATTCACCCAGCTGTGTTGAAGATGATTATCAGCCAACCATTTCAAAAACAAAATGCGTTTGGACAGATCCCAGCTTATAATTTCTTAAAATGACTGATAATTATATTTGAATGAAATGCAAGTCGAAGTTTTCGTATCACGTATTCCGCCTTTCAAAACCTCGATTTGTTCCTCTATATCCTCATTTTGAATAATTTAATGAACCAGGCACCTTGCCTTGTAAATTCGCTGTGCGAGGTGAAGTTCTTCGAAGCCGCTTAGTTCAGATTTCAGTACACATTCGGGTGAAAATACCAACAGATTTCATTTCGTAGCTCTTTAAAGTACAGGCTAAGATTAATTGTATATGATCTATGACTGTGCCGCAGAAAGCTTTACTCTACAGTTTACAAACTTTGCATTTCAGGGTGCCTATATTTCCCATATCGCAAAAAAGCATGCTCAATGGCATGCATATGCATTATGCGGCATACCATATACGAAAACTGCAAACTTCGCGTCTGGAAAACGTTTTTGCCCTAATGTCTTGGCTAAAGAATTCATTTCTTCCTTGTGTATCTAAACTGTGGCAAAAACGTTGTAGATTATGATTCAACATGAGCACGTGATTACCACGGGAGAGTTCAGCTACAGAGTTCATTTGTTATTGTTAACCTTAAAGTCGTAAATCCTCGAAGCAAAGTAATCGTGCACAGCTCGAGTAACAAGAAGTGGTTGAGCCAATATTAAATTTCAAGCGACCTTTATAAAGAGCATATAGACAAAGTGTTAGATGTCGATTATTTAGCGTCACTATCCGGTCTAACGTTTCATGAGCATTTTCCTGAGTACGAAATGCTTCCATTGGTTTTGCTGGAAAAATTAGGTTTTTGGTGTACATGGTGTCCAGTGATACTTTCAACTCATTTTCGTGGCCTTGTGTTGAAAGAACAAAAAATGAATTGTACAAAATAAATTATAGCGAAGGGGCCTTACAGATTAGCATAAATATTGATTGATGTGTCATCCTCACCTCGAGGTGATATAGAAGCGAGTAATAGACTTTTAATGACTGCTTTGTATTTTCAAAAGGATGCATGGTATTAAAAAGAAGCAGTGACAAACAAGTTCAAAGTCTGCTCTAAAAGTTGTCGAGCCGGCCCCTTCCTCGAAAATCTTATAATTAAGGACTGCGCTCATCATAAGTTCTAAAATACTGGACTTTCATAAGCTTTCTTCTTAGAAAATAATTTCTAAATTGAGAAGTATATCTTG
>BLAZ01000632.1:85797-88297 GCA_014633955.1 Acropora tenuis
CTTCATCGGATGCAATGACCAATTCGTTGTCTTGAGGTCCAAGCAAGTCACAAATTGGACCAATAACTGCATCATGAAAAGGCTTAAAAGGATTCTCTGAAGTCTGTAATGACATTTTCATTCCTTCGTACTCTTCTCTGCTAGACGGGTAGTCACAGGTGAATTCATCTAATGTGCGATTTTCACATGTTACTCTACCACCAGCTCCGATTCCTTTTAAAGCCGACATTAGAAGGACAAGTGTCGGATCTTCGTAAGTGCTATCACCTTGTAGGGTCCCTTGTCGAAATGCAACTTTCCTTCCCTTCTTCAGAAACCAGATGTTGATTGTTAGTCCGTCAATCCCTAGAAAAATTAATTGAGTTGAGAGCTTTGACAATAGGCCAATTATTGTCCCGTTGGAGTCAATTGAATTTGTGGCCGGTGATGAGGGCGAAGCAATTTTGTACTGAATCAACAAATTGTCCGACAAAGTTCGGGCTCGTCCTTGTTCGGCGGCAAACAAAACTTCGTCGATCTTTCCAATTTTCAGTAGCGATATCCATAAGAAAGTGTAGGTTTTGTTGTACTGCTCGCGAAAGACCATTTTCATATCGTCTTGAGACTTTAACAGAGATCTTCAAGAATTAAAGACTTGTACAGCGGAAACAAAATTATCTGCTGCGTTTTCAAATTGCCCACACAAGTATGCAGTACCAATATTGTGATAGGCTCCTCCTTCTCCGGCTCGATCACCGATTCTTGCTTCAATGGCCAAACATTTTTTATGGTACTCAATGGCTTCTCGGAAATATCCCAGCGATTTATAAGAAATACCGAGATTTGCAAAAGCCCTTCCTTCTCCAGCCCGATCACCGATTTTCATTGCAATGTTCAAATCTTTTTCATGATACTCGATGGCTGTTCGGAAATCGCCCAGAGATTTATAAGAAATACCGAGATTTGCATAAGCTCGTCCTACTCCGGCACGATCACCAATTTCCATTGCAATGTTCAAACCTTTTTCATGGTGCTCGATGGCCATTCGGAAATCACCCAGCGATTGATAAGCAATACCGAGATTTCTATAAGCCATTCCTTCCCTGTCCCGATCACCGGTTTCCATTGCAATGTTCAAATGTACTTCATGGTACTTGATGGCTTTTTGGAAATCCCCCAGTAATTGGTAAGCAATACCGAGACTTCCACAAGCTGCTCCTTCTCCAGCCCGATCACCGATTTCCACTGCAATGTCAAAATGTTTTTCATGATATTCAATGGCTTTTCGGAAATTACCCAGCGATTGATAAGCAGTACCGAGATTAGCAAAAGCTCTCCCTTCTCCGGCTCGACCACTGATTTGATTCATAATGTTCAAATCTTCTTCATGATACTCGATGGCTTTTCGAAAATTACCCATGGATTGGCAAGCAATACCAAGATTTGCATAAGCTCCTCCCTCTCCGGCTCGATCACAGATTTCCACTGCAATGTTCAAATGTTTTTCATGATGCTCTCTGGCTTTTTGGAAGTCGCACAGCGATTGATAAGCACTACCAAGATTTGCATAGGCTCTTCCTTCTCCGGCCCGATCGCCTATTGCCATAGAAATGTTCAATTCTTTTTCATGATACTCAGTGGCTCTTCGGAAACTCCCCAGTGCTTGGTAAGCAATCCCGAGATTTGCATACGCTCCTCTTTCACCAGCCCGATCACTATTTTCCATGGCAATGTTGAAATGGTTTTCATGATACTTGATGGCTTTTCGGAAATCACCCAGTGATTTATGAGCAATACCGATATTTGCATAAGCTCCTCCTTCTCTGGCGCGATCACCGATTTCCATTGCAATGTTCAAATCTCTTTCGTGGTACTCGATGGCTTCTCGGAAATTACCCAGCGATTGGTAAGCGATACCGAGATTTGCATTAGCTCTTCCTTCTGCTGCCCGATCACCGATTTCTATTCCAATGTTGTAATCTTTTTCGTGATACTCGATGGCTTTTCGGAAATCACCCAGCGACTGATAAGCAATACCGAGATTTGCGTAAGCCTCCCCCTCTCCGGCCCGATCACCGATTTCCATTACAATGTTCAAATGTTTTTCATGACACTCTGTGGCTCTTCGGACATCACCCAGCGATTGGTAAGCAATACCAAGACTTTTGTAAGCTCCTCCTTGTGCAGCCCGATCGCCGATTTCCATTGCAATGTTGAAATGTTTTTCATGATACTCGATGGCTTTTTGGAAATCACTCAGTGTCTGATAAGCAATACCAAGATTTGCATAGGCCATTCCTTCTCCAGCCCGATCACCGATTTCCATTGCAAGGTTCAAATCTTTTTCATGGTACTCGATAGCTTTTAGGAAATCACCCAACGATTGATAAGCATAACCGAGATTTCTATGGGCTACTTCTTCTTTGGCCCAATTACCGATTTCTATTGCAATGTTTAAGACTTTTCCATGATGCTCCATTGCTTTCTGGAATCCTTTCTCGCGATTGGCATCGCCTCCTGC
>BLAZ01000634.1:69196-71696 GCA_014633955.1 Acropora tenuis
GTTGTTTCTTTGCAACTATCTCAAGTTGAACGGTTGAGATGCTCCCCAACAATAATGGATGGATTAATAAAGCAATGTACCTCTGTTGAATTACCATGATTGACAGGTCATTGACGTAAAATTAAATTTTACATTTCCCTTGCAATATATTTGTGTTTTTTTTTTAGCACCATAAATGTTTTAAGACTGTGTTCCTCGAGACGTGAGTAGCATTAACAAGCAGTTATGCAGGCTTAAACCGAAAAAAGAAAATATGCGTGATAGTTTGTTTGTTTGTTTTTTTTATTGTCTTGATTCCAAGGAAGAAATGTTCTTCAAAATTTTCTCATTGCAAAATGTATCAATTTGGTAAGAAAAGTGCAACTAAATGAAAAAAAAATCTGAACGTAATATATCAAACACGAGGAAGAGTATTTCATCAAATATCCAAACCGCTGAGAACGAGGCGCTGCCGAATTTTTTTAACCAACTTTGAAATGTTTGCATATCTGATGAAACACTCTTCCGAGTGTTTGATAGAGCCATAGTTAGTACAGGGGACTACTAACTATGATATAGCTTATCAAAGTATTAATAAGTCTTAGAGAAATTTAAAGCAGAAGTTCGCCGAATTTTATGATACTTTAGTGATTTCCTTTGTTTTCGCTTCTCGAATTATTAATAATTTTGGGAAAGTTTTTTGAATGATTAGGACGTACTTTTTCCTGTTAACTGGTGCGGAGAACGATTCCTTTTTTCGCTTTATTACTGAAGGAAAATAAATAGAGTTTGAATTGATTAGCAATGTTTGTTCATTATTTGGAATTCTACTTTAATTTTTCAATATGAAATATTTTTTTGGAAAATTTATGATTTCAACGGTCAGTAGCCTTCCTCGCGAGATGAGCTCAACGTTTTCGAAAGCCAGGAGAATTCAAATCTTTTCATGGTGCAAGCAAATGATAAGTTAATGTATTTATATTAAAAGATATTGAAAAATGCAAAAGATTTTCATTTTTATGGCGATGATAAGCTCTCAATTTTCTTTCTGCAAGCTTTAACAAGAGAAGTTCCAAGCTTCGAATTCGAATTCTACTTAACAAATAGAGACGCCTATGCCGTGTATTACTCTGTGATGAAACACGACGGGCATTTGAAAACACGAGGGAAATGTAGAAAATACGAGCCGTAGGCGAGTGTTTTCTACATTCTCGAGGGTCTCAAATGTTCTTAAATGTTCGTTGTGGTGACCTGATGTATTCATTATGTGACGAGAGGATATCTGGGCATCTGACCATACGGTGATGTCCGTACGTAGCTCTCACCGAATGTCTGGTATAGATATGCGATAATGCGGCTGCGTTGGAGATCTCTTTCATCATGCATCCTCTGAAGCTTGTTTACGCCAAGCGGTCTGTTTTCATACCACACAATGTCAGACTCTTCAGCTCCTTTTCGTTTTGGATTCTGGAAGAAAGCTTCACAGCTGACATTTATTTTGGAAATTTACTTATTCAGGCACGATAATCCGTCCAGGTTGGGATCACTGGAAGTCTGGTACATTAGCCCAAATTTTTTCGAACTCTGCACGTCGACTATTGCGTGAGCAGTTTATCAGGTACGAATGTTTTCACTCCCGTCTTTTGTTCAATGGCAATTCTTTTGGCTGGTGGGTGTCAAGAGATGGTGTATTAAAAAATGAAGTATTGAGGTGGAGCAGGACCCACTGACTTGTACAAGTGCATGCGCATGTGGAGTAGCTCAGCAGAGGACAGCGATTTTCTCAGGAAAAAGTCTCATCTCCCAGTCATGGAGCTGAGACTTGGAGATACCGAAGGCTCCACCATCGAGAAAGATTATCACACTCTCGGTAAACTCATATGTTATGGGAATATTTAAGAGTTTCTCGTCAAAGGAAAACTATCGTTCGTAGTCTCTCAAGACTAAAGTTGAGGAATGAGAGCTAACTTCAGTCTGTAATATTACGGAGCACGCTACAATCTATTTCAGAGCGTTATCCCCAGTTTCCCTACCAGCCCCGTTTTGCACCCGGAAAGAGAAATTTATTTAAAAGGATAAAAGTTAGGCAAGGAAAATTGATATAGGAATTTTGTTTGCTATCTATCTAATAAGCCATGAAAAAAACACAGACAAAATAAAAAAAGTCTGCCATATACACTTTAACAGCCTTTGTTGTTGTGCTACTAAAAAGAGAGACCTTATAACTACGTAACTTGTTATTTTGCCCTGACTCAGAAGCCTTGGTCTTTAGCATTTATTCTTGCTTGTTTAAAGATCAAATACGATCTCACGCAGTTTAGGTTCCGCAAAAGACATTTGAGTTTATTTCGAGACTGTTTCGAGTTTATTTCGAGACTGTACAGCTTAGTCTAAAATGATTCTGAAATTGACGGTACATGCACAATTTCAGCCAAATAGGACATCTGGCAGCTGGTAACCCTATGCGCGGACTTTTATATCTCATTATAGTTCTTTGTAATCGATGCTGGGGACTTGTCCG
>BLAZ01000634.1:174486-176986 GCA_014633955.1 Acropora tenuis
GCTAAAAATGCGTGATTTTGGGCTCCATCAACAATTAGCCCTTGTGGAAACTTACACACAGAAAAACCTCTTCGTTTGACTTGTTCGGCCCTGACAAGACGGCTTGTGTAACACCTGGGGTTAGTTCGCATTACTTTTCAAGCGGAAACAATTTTCCCTAGCGTTTGAAATAAGGGCTTCCACACCTGATCTGGTAATATTCTTCCGATCAACGTTCAGCATTTGCCCTCATGTCAAACAAGTGATATCAGCTTTTTTTAACAGATAAGCGCGAATTCTTAATCGCAAGGGCCTTTGCTAGAGACTGATGTCAACTCCATTTCACAGGTTATGAAAAAGCTTAAAAACTTGACTTGATGAGACAAATCTATAGAAAGCTTCTAGAATAGGACGCGTTTCCTTGCAACAGTTTCCAGGAATCCTAATTTCTTTACAGTCGAACCTCGATTTCCCGAACTCGATTATCCGGAGTTGCTTCTCTCGTCCCAGTTTTTCGTGGATATTGATTAGTCATATTTTATGATGCGCAGCAAAAGTTTTTTTTCCCATCAAATCATGGGATGTAACTCCGGAATCTGTACGCACTCCGTGTTCACATGTACTCGCCATAACTACTGCATTTCACTGATCGCTGATTGGCCCAGGTTTGCTCCGTTTCTAGGTGAAATTTCAAGCACACTAGCTCACTCAGCGTGCTTTGAAGAACACAAGCTAGTTTCTGAGTCAAAAACGAATTCAAGTTCGCAAAACGTATGTGATCGATTCTTCCATAAACGATAAACAGTCAATTCTTTTGCGACTAGTAAAAAGAGCCAAAAGTGTCTGGTTTCAGCAAAGAGCCAAAAGTGTCTGGTTTCAGCAAGCAGCACATCTCCAATATCCGCAAAAAACAAGGGTAAAATAATGAAGTTTCGACAGGATTCATTGACATTCATTTTTTTGATAATCCGGACTTTTGGTTTTCCAGACCATTCAGCAGAGTTCTCAAGAGTCCGGATAATCGAGGTTTAACTATACTTTGTACAAGTTATGTATCTTCACCAGGTCTCCTACTTTCTTTTTAAAGTTTACAAGCTGGGCACCGCAACGGATTAGATGTTAATATTGAGTGCGGAGAGGGAAACTGTGAAAGGCTTGCAAAACCGGCCTTTCATCTCTGAACACGCCTTAAGCTTTTCAATGGGACCAGATAATTTGGAATCTAGAGAAGAACGATATTCCCGGTGTTGTGCTCCGATCTATTCTCTCCGTAAATAAAAGAAAACAGACAACAAAAAGTTTCTTTTGCGTCGAGTTCTCACAGAGGCTCGTGGCGTTCGAGACCAACTGTGCAAAACAGAAGACAGAGTAGAACACCTATGCATTTGCACTGGCACTTCTCTTTCCAAGCTGGATTTACTCACCTTGCATTGTCCTTTAGACAAAACTCGGCTTTCCTTAAGATACTCAAAGGTTGATTCTTCTTCCTGGCTGGACGATACGGTCCCACCTTTTCTGAGTTCTTTCTTCGCTGCAAAGCAGAGGCGTGCAAAGTAAGTCTTACCCATTATCTTCATGCCAAATGCGCGTCTACTGTAAAAATTCAACTCAAATGGATATCTTAGCGACAACTGACGTCAATTTTCATTTGATTCCGCTTTGAAATCTAAAGCATTTGAAAAGGATACCGCTTATTCAGATAGTCAGGTGATTGAAGGTTACAGGGTAACGTTTACGACATCGAATGGGAATTTGGGAGTGACGGTATAAGACGATATCTGCAAGCTAGAAACACGGAAAAACCTATGACACGTTGAATAAAAAACATCGAGGGCGAGCCCACGCCCTCAACACTGCGCTATGAACGAAAGATTACTCGCTTTCAAACAGAGGAAGCCCACTACACGTTGCGTTGCTTCCTATAAACTAATTTCCAACATCTCTGCGCTCACCTGACCGTTTTCCGGAGAAAAGCTGTTTCTTGTGCGCCTCAAAGGAAACGTTTGGCGTGCTAACTAGGCCGCTACGCTGCGTGCTTCGTGAGCGCTGTATACCGCTTTTCTTCTTTTTCTTCTCTTGTCGCTCTTCCGTCCGAGGCAGGGTAGCCTCATCGCCAGTCCCCTGATCGGAAGTATTTCCGTCCCCTCTCTTACTTTTTCTCCCCGTGACTGGCCGACCAAAGGCATCTAGAAAACAAAACGAAAGAAATGTCAAAAAGTTCTCAATTCCCCTTCGTAGTCATTCACATCTGTCCACCAGTTTTATTCTTGACCAGACTGCCATGCAACACCTCCCATACTGAACGAACTGCAATAGTCATCTCGCCCCAGTTGTTTTAAACTAATCAGAAGCAAAACAAAAACGAATCGCACCTTGTCCGCGCTTTGAGCAAGTTACGGGTAATAATTAGGAATCGTGATCGGTTTCACGTGCTGTTTGCTCCTCTTGTGACAGGTTGGAAAAATAACTCAGGTAGAGGGGTCCTTCGCCAGTCATTTGAAACACCGCCCCATGAGATGTG
>BLAZ01000634.1:194486-199486 GCA_014633955.1 Acropora tenuis
ACGTTAACGACGAACCCTGCAACTGGATTAGTCTGAGCGCTGTCAAAGTAATTATACAGAACCAAACGATTAACGGTTGTATGCTCAAGTATTCATCAAAAATGTAAATGTGGTAATTTCACGTTGTTGTTTCGCAGAGGACGGCACGGACTTGTTCATAAGAGCGTGCCGCACGTGCAGCACGATTGTTTTTCCACACTCGACCAATCAAATTATTAATTTATGGCGTTGTCGTTGCTGGTCCCGTCGTTGAAGCTAAAACTCCCTAGTGGTGCTGCGTCGATGGGAAAGTGAAACTTGTATATCACACATTAACGAGTTGAAATGAATGAGCATGATCGTCGCAGTTTTTTCTAGCGCTACTTAAGCAGTAGCGAGAAAAACCTGAAAAATTCAGGCCTGAAAGAGGATTCGAACCCTGGGGCTCGTTTATCGAAAGTCCCTAAACTTTTCGGGCGCATTTCGGGTGTTATGATTCTCTTTGTATCTTCAAAGCGAAGGCGTCTCGAGGCACAAAACGTGGCAGTTATTTTAATTGTTAGTCCCTTTACAACATATGAAAAGAACAGCTTTACAGAATAAGAAGGTCACAGTTTTAGAAATGGCTTTTCGGACTCGCATAGTTTTCGGGACTTTCCAGAAACGGGCCCCTGACCCCTGAGATGCCGGTGCAGTGCTCAAACAGTTAAGCTATCAGGCCAAATGGGAGCTGGTCGTTATGTGGGTCGATGATAAGCCGGTAGATGATGGATAGATATTTACATATATTATGTTAAGATATAAACGTTAACGAGTCGATAAGCGTCAGTTTGCCACAGTAAGAGGCTAAGAAAGTTGAGGTTTTGAGCGTTCGCCCCGCAGACCGTGACCTCAGCTTTATTAGATTGAAACAGATCATCTGGGTGATTGGAGTCCTGAGAAGGACTGTTGTTGTCGACTGAAGTTTCAACAACCAGTGCGGAAGCCATCTTCAGAGTTGGCACAGGTTGTCGAAACGTCAGTTGCCAAGCAACAGTCCTTCTCAGGACTCTAGTCACCCAGATGATCTTTTTCAATCAAGATATGTTACTCCTGGGTCCAGAAAACTTATTTGAAACAGACTGTTGCACAGAGAGATTCTGTGCAACAGTCTGTTTAAGTAGCTTAACTAAGTAAACACCGATGATCTTTGACTACGAAAAAAGTTTATTTGCATGAAAGCGATTAAAAACTGTCGTTTTTGTTTATAAAGGCGGGGTTTTCCCAGCGGGAGTCAACCTAAATCCGGAGCGTGGCGCCTCAATCCCATTGGCTATATGTCAAATAAATAACTTAAAAAGAGCAAACTGTGACGAAGGGCTTGTTGGTGACTACGGGTTCTTAAGCAAACCGAGACAAGGTTATCAGAGATTTGAAGCTTACTTTTTTGTTTATAGAAACGAAAACCTAAGTTTTATCAGTAAAAGTCTTATCCGGTATAAAATAAAACACGGCGCCTCAATCTAAAGGGTCCCGCTATAAAGAGACCTTTTCACTTGAGTGAGTTTGCGCGACTTAGCTGATCTGTTTACGCACATTGCAAATTCATTTTAAAAAAATGGCTGCCCCCTAGTGAAGTTTTTTAGAGCCAATAAAATGCAATCGTAACTGCCAAACCAGTCGATTTATTCACAAGGGAAGTTAAGGTGCTGAATAGCCAGGGAAAGCCTAAAACAAAACTAGCCGGTGGCTAAAGCGGAACTTAGTTGAAGAATCATCTTATTTGAAGCCCTTGAGCATAATGATCGCTTGCAAACGCTGTTTCCTTTTAAAGAAACTTGTATAGTATCTTAAACCCGGAAACCAACATGCGAGGATTCCCGCATTTTGTAGTCTTAGGAGACTTCCAGAAAAATAAAATCACGTCATCACGCAACATGAAATAACTTTTTCCACTGTGAAAAGAGAGTGCTTCTTCCACAATTTTTCTGGCATCTGATCAAGAATGCCTGAAAACTGTAAAAAATGCGGTTAAAATGCTTGGCGAAATCTGTGGGTCGAATGAAATTTCTTTGACCCATCTATACGTGAAATCCACTTGAACTTCACTCCACAGACCATCATTTCCGACAGCCAACTGAATCGGAAGTATTAAGCATACTAGAAAGTGCTAAGGGTCGAATCATAATATTATGGCCCCCAAAAAAGGTCGTTTGTATGAAATACTGGTTTCTTGTATTGAAAATAACGTTAAGCGGCTCTATTTCATCACGAAAAGATAACCTTGCTTGTTCCCACTCTAAGTCACTGAAGAAAGCTACGAACTGGTTTGCTCTTCGGTTTCTGATGTAACTAAAGTTCCTGAACTCTAATTTAGGAAGTACAAACGTAGATCGAAATGACAACGGGAAATTTTAAATATAGTGCTGAAATTTCGATTTCGCATTCCCCAACATTTGAAACGAAACAGCCTGTCATTTTTGCCTAAAATTGTCTGTCTTCACACCATTTCTGCCAAATTTCACTGTTTGATATTGTTAGGTTAACGTACAATATACTCCGTCATCATCAAGACCATTGACTTCCCTATCGTACCACTTATGACATCATTTGCATTCACGAGTTCACCGATAGGGTCCTTCATCTTCATTTGGACTTGGCCTTTCAGTTTCTGGTGTTACATAAATTTAGATTGCAGGTCACGCCAAGAACTAAAGATCAATCTGATTAACCTAAAGACTATACGAGGCATCTGATTGGTCCGCAACCAAAGAAGGTGGGCGAGGGATTGCTCCCAAAACATGAGCTTATACAAGGACGACGTCAACGGCAAAAACAACGCGAGAAAACAATGATCTGATTGGTTGAATGAGGAAAACTAATCGTGCTGCACGTGCTGCACGCACTTAAGTACAATTCTTTGACGTTGTCACCAAAATGACAACAAAATTTTCAAATTTAAGGTTTTAACGACAACGTGAACACACAACACTAACTCTTTAATTCGCTATATTTACTTCAACGGCGCTACCAGTCCATTTACAGCGTGCTCTGTCAACAATAAAGGATGCGAAGAGAAGCAATTATCACTGAAAATAGTCACCATTTCCCAAATGTTTATTTTCAATCGACGTTTTCGTTGACTTCGCCGCCGTTGCTGCTTTAAGCCCCCTGATGGCTACTGATGCACGAGGACTGGTCGTTCGAGTTTAATTAACTGGCCGCATTCACTTTCATATCGAGATTTCTGGTTAAAATCGTCTGCTGATGCAAGTCCAAGTTCAAATTTACAAAGATGTTCTATGCAAACACAAGGACCACATCAAGCCGAACTGGAAAAAGATGGCGCGAAAAACTAGCGCAGACCGGAAGAAAAGAAGGAAGAGATGTGAAAAAAGAAACAAAAACAATACATTTGCTTACATTGCAATATTCTAGTTACACTTTCATTGAAATAATGACAATGCAGTCAAGAATTTTGAGACAAGAGAGATACTCATCATTGCGTATTACTTGAAATAACTTGCTATATTCTTGCATTTTTCTCTTAAAAATGTGCGGGTAATTTTGGTAGTTCAAAAGAAGTGCTTTTCTATATTTTCCGTGGTTCCCACTGTATAAAAGTAAAAAATATTTGGAATAAGGTTTATGGACACGTCAATTACAACCGGAAAAACTAGAGAGCGTTTTGTAACAACTTTGATTACAACATTTTAAATTTTAGGAACGGTATTTTCCCATGATTTACAATATTGAACTGCCTCAGTAGATGGCTAGAGCCACACCTTTACACCCCCACCCCTCCAAAAAACGCATTGGTTTCTGCTTATTGAAACATCAGCCTACCTGTTGCCTGGCGGATAAACTTTGAAAATTTCGTGGCAGTTTCTTGGGGTCAACTTCTCCCGCTTTGAAAATTTCTTCTAACAACAGTCTAAATGCATTAAAAGGAAGTAAAAGAGGGAAAAAGAGCAAGTTTGGGGTCTTTTAAAATAGATCCCACAAACAATCATTGAATATAACACCCCTTTCCTGACAACTTCGGTGCTCTTAGCAACAGTGCGTGACCAAAAATACATTAAGTGTGAAAAAAGCGTGCTGTACTTGCAGCACGCACCTAAGACGTATATTTCCCGCTCTTTTCAAAACGATATTAGGGCCAACTGAGAGCAGGTCGTTGTGTGGGTCGATTATAAGTAGTCCATATGTAGCGCACTCCGCTTACAAGGTAGAACCCAGAAACGATGAAAAAGTGGACATTTTTCAGACCGTGTATTTTGTTGTTTATCCGTTATTTCCCCGAGGAAGATGGCTATGTGTTCACTTTTAATCAAGTGGGTAATTCAGGAAAGAGACTGTTTGCAATTCAATGATGACAATGATCGGACCCTCATTTAATAATAAAGTTCTTTGAATAGATGAAAAAGTGACGTTTCATAGGCATCGCTGACGTTGTTGCTAGAGCACCATATTGGTCATGAGTGCAACAGAAACCTCTTTGTAACTTACTCGTAATTCTGTGAATTCATGACTTGGCTGCTTACTGCCATAGTTTCCTGAGCATTAAAGGCCTGCAGAAGAGTTAACAAATTTAAAGGTAGAAAATATGAGCAGTAGTAGCCGTGAAAGGCCCGGAGGTGATTCGCCTTACACCAATGACTTTCTGAATTTGCTAGCTCGCGAACTCGACATCATTAGCGAGCTGAGATTATTAGTTCTGCACTGTGCTTCACGATGTTTTCCTCCAACATCTTCTGCTTGTATACATGTATTTTGAAATTCCTCACATAGTCGTGATGGAATTAGGTTTAATAAATGCTACTCGCGTTCAATATTGCTCAAAATTTCACTCACGACCGACTCGCTAAGTATAAACGACAGTTTATAATTACCAGTGGTGCTGCTTTTACCAGTGGAAACCAAATAATAGTTAATTGGGAAAAGGGAAAATAAAAATCTATCAGAATGCAGCAAAGAGCCAACAAACTATGATTCTATGAATTGAAAGCACGACTTTTCAGGCAAACTTTTGATTTGGTTCG
>BLAZ01000634.1:209486-211986 GCA_014633955.1 Acropora tenuis
CCAACATGCTAAGGTTGAACGAATTCTTTAAAAGTCAACATTTAACTACAAAATACTGAAACTCTGAAAACAGTTTCCAAAGTGGTTTTTATAAACTTCGGTCTTCTTTTTAGTTGGAGCAGGGCGATCTGTGTCGGCGTTATATCTAAGGCTCTCCAGTGCTTTCCGCGCCGAACATTTTTGATCGCGCGAAGAGAGGATTTCCTCGAACGTTCGTCATTAGTTCGGTCCAGCGAAGAAGGCCGTCCATCAGACCACGGTGGCGCTGGAGAGATTTGTGACCTGCGAATTGAAGCGAAATTAGACAGTGTGCAGGTCCCTAGGGAGGGGTGGATGCGGTGGGCGCGCTCGCACCCCTCCACAGGCGGCAGAGGTCCACTGTTTTGTTGACCAACGATTTGGTAGGCTCGAGCTTGGCACACGCGTGAAAGATCATGAAGATCAGTGCTGCTGAGCATGCCCCCACATCCCTTCTAGAGGCTAGCGCCTCAGGCACACGTTTGGTCTGCCTCCTCGTTGGGTCTCACCCTCCCGCAAAAAACTTGCCTACGGGCCTGGTATGTCAAAGTACAAGAAGTCTGTTATAACGAATGAAGCAATGGCCTCTGAAGAAACTGGGACACTACATCAGTGAGGAAGTGAAACACGTCAGATCTACTTAAGGTGGCAATTTGACCCCAGCAAACTCATTTGATACGAAATTTTGGTATGGATACAAGGAGTCTTTATAAAATTGGTGCGTGTGCTCTTATTTTCCTCTGAACCATTTTCTAAGTCAGTCACCGATTTGTCCCAGTATCCGTCTGCGCTGACAAAAATTAATAGGCCCGCAGAGCGTGCATAGAGTATGCTTAAAATGGTCATCCAACGACAGTTCAGCTGCATGATGACATTCAGACTACTTTGCAAAGGCTTCACAAGGCGACCGGAAGTGTCACCTTAAGCCTCACGGTTACTACTGTTTGGTTGGGGTTGTACTCAACTTTAGGGAGACACTTGAACAGAGAAACATGTAACCTCATCGCAAATGCCTCCCTAGATTGTGAAGGCCTTCACCAACAAGTCTTCACGAAACAGATAAAATTGAGAACATGGTGGGCCGTACCTACAACTGCTAACACTAAGTCCCTTTGTCTGTTCAGTTGCAGCATTTCTTCTTGACAGGTTTGTGTTGCACCAAATTAAGAACACTCTGCATGTATTCGTCTTCTCGATCTTGTAACATTCTAAAATTAAATAAAATGAAAAATCCATTGAGACAAGCTCACATTATCCGCAGGACGCAACATCATCCTTCATTCTAGCCCCTCGCACGACGGTCACACCAAAGAGGAAAAAGAATAAGGCAGCCGTTTAAATAGTTTTACGTGAAAGAGCTTAGCAAGTTTAACAGCCGCTTATTGAGAAATAGAAACACGAGATATCAGCAAACGAAGAAGCCAAACTTTCTGACACTACAACAAAACTTTGGACACAGCTCTAAACTAAACAGTGGAGCAAAAACAATGCAAAATTCTACTCACTTAGCGAATTCTACCATTGATTCTTGGATGTTAAAGCCCGTTTTCGCGCTGGTTTCTGTATACAAGGCGTTGTATTCCTGTTAAGACAGTGAGACAGCGACGTTGGAATGAGTGCATGGATAACTTTAAGCGCTGTATAGACCTATTAATCGTTCCGAAGACTGCCATCACAAATTGTGGGTCCTTTGCAGTTTTGAAAGTCCATTTAAATTATGACCACGATAATGGTAACTGTTTGATTCGGTTTTTCTATGATTTAAAATTGACAAGTGATGTCAACAATCTAATGTCAAATTTGAGGAACAAGAGGACACTTCGTATTCAATACGGCATATGTCAAATTGCGCACAATCGTTGAGATATCGAGTACGTCCGCTTAAATTGGCAAATAAAAATACGAATTCTACATTAAGATTTCAAGTATCTGCTGTGCACTAAAAAAAGTCAGAACCTCTGCTAATTTCATGCCATCCTGACTTTTGACTGGTCGTCCATTTTCGTCCTCAACGAGATCCGTCTTGTTGCCAACAATCATGATCGCAGTACCTTCATCTGTTCCTTCCTGAAAATGAACCGGTTCACCATCGGGTTTAGGTTAGTTACAAACACTCCCTCGTCTGTTTGGTCGATTTGGATGAGGAAACAAACCGGAGTCGCCGAAAAAAACCTTACTGTCAAATTAGATGATAAGTTTGCTCTGACGAAAAGTCAGCTTCGTGATTCTTTTACGGAGGAAATGTGATCCTTGTCAACTTTTTAAGAAGACATTGCGTGACAAACAATTGTAATTGTAAATTTAATGTGTCGTGAGAAAAATAGGATGTGCGATTTTTCGTTTTCTTTTTTGTGTCGTTTTAGTTGTTGCAACTTTGTTGCATTCTATCGTTGTCTTCGGTTAAACTGTCTGTTGTTGGTGTTTCTCCGCAAATTTATCGTAATTATCGTTTCCCTTGGGGACACAACTCATTTGATACCAA
>BLAZ01000634.1:253495-260995 GCA_014633955.1 Acropora tenuis
TTTGAAAAAGAACACAAAAGACTTTGCAACCAATATTATTATTTTTCTCAAGTTAACAAGCAGATAAGTGCATTGATTCTTTGATAAATTTGGCAAATGTTTATTGAAAATGAATGGAAAATTATTGTCTATAGTTACCTCTGTTATCCTCTTGTTGTATAAATTTTTGGAAACTGGATTCAGTTTATTGCATAACGCTATACATATGGTATAGCTTAACTTGATTGCTTCAACTACACTGCATGGTCCCAATTTGACCAAATGTAAACAACAAAGTTGCTTTAAGTCAGTTACTATGGTTTTGCATATAAAGTCCTTTTAATTCAAGTCCTATATAGGGTTGTTATATCTTCTTGTTCAGCTGCCAATATCCTCTTGTTGCTAATTATAATTTATGGCTTTTTTTGGTTCATTTAGCTGTTTTCACAGTTAACTTTCTAATTTGCATCTCAATACATTTTCAATGCAGAAACAAGGCAATTTCAGCTCCTAGGATTGATGTCCTCTTTGATATGAATGGCAGTAGTTGCACAACTTAGAATAAAAATTGAAATCCTTAGATCATGTTGCCAAAATATTTTGTTAAAAATGCCTCAAGACTTTTAAACAATAATTGTTTACAGGCAAGTAGAAAACTAAGTGGAATGCACCCATGCCGAAGATTACCTGATTTTAAATTTTTTTGTAAGGAAAAGGAGAGTCACCATTTATTCCTTCAAAAACACTTTTTAAAATTGCCATACCGGTTGGTATGTGCTTGTGAAATTCTAGAAAACAGAGGCAATATGAAGCGGGTGGCATTACCTTTATGAAACACATTGAAATGCAAATAGAATAAGTGGCGAAAGAAAAGTGCTACTGTGGAAATCATGTCTCATGAATACAATATTTTTATTACTGATTCCGTTGTATTAAGAAGCCTTCAAAGAATGTTAGTAAGATGCTCTAAATTAACATATAACAATTTTTTTCTGTGTTCAAGTGCTATTACTCTCTCAAGCACTAAAATTTCTTCTCAAATATATTTACTGCTTTATGAGTTTTAAATTTGATTGACAGATTAGTTAGTAAGAGCCTTTGACTGACATGTATGTCAAACAGGTGGACAGAGTAATGTTTTATTACTCTCAGGAAGTCCAGACTCCCTTGGTGAAGAACATGTAAACGCAAAATAATGACTTCATTTTAAATGTTTTGTATTTTGATTTTGAATTTGCTTTTAGTAATAGCTGCAGTTGTCATGTTTTGCTGTTTACCAATGAAGTAGATTTTTTTTTTCAATACTAGTTGAAACCAAACACCAAACTGGTAATATGTAGCCCATGTGCTCCTTTTAAACATGAATAGTAAGTTATAAATAGATAATACATAGTGTTGGTTCATTGGAAAAAAGGTTTTCATTGAGGATTTTGTTCAAGTGAAAATTAGCTTGTTGTTAAAGTATTTTTATTTGCAAGAAATAATAATAATTATTATTGGTGAAATGAGGCTTTCAGCTTAATGCAGTGCTTTGACTTACTCCATTTTTGTATTAAAACTTGTTGTTTTATTTTACCCCCAAGAAAGAAACAAAGATTAAATGCTCCTAAAAACTATAAACCAAGCGGCTGGGGAGCCAATTCAATTATTGGTGGATTCTGATTAGTGCAATAAAATTAATACCCAGCAGATAAGAAAACAGACTCAAATTGCCTCCCTTGAATGAAGTCATGTGTTGTTGTGGAAAAATATTGTTACCTTTTCATTGCCAAGAGTGCCCTGTCCTTGATTTTCCGTTTTGGTATTATAGGAATAACATTATTTCTCATCAGTTGGGTTTCTGAGCTCCCGACCATTTTGAGAAAAAAAGAGAATTTCCTAGATCAATATTTTTACAGTCCTAGGCTGTAAGACCCAGAGATACATATTTAGCTCTTTACCATATATTTCTTGGTTGAGATTGGAGTTAGGTTTGGTATCAGAGAGACATCTTGTGACATTTACACAATGTGGAAGGAATGTCATAATGCTGGTGTCTTGGACAACCCCTAGGCAGACAGCAAATTAATAATTTGATAATAATAATGATAGTAATAATAATAATAATAATAATAATTTATTTCTAAGCCCATTTCACAAAAATCTCAGTGACCTTATAATATTTCATTAAAAATTGTTAGCAAGATCATAAAGAAATAATATTGAATGATACACATTTAGCAAACCTCAGAATGAGATAAAAAGGTTGTAAGTCCAATTTTCACATTAAACCTCCTAAAACAAAGTTTAAAACCACCAGCAGGTAGTGCAAAACCTATATTGTGTTGAGAAAGTAAATCTAACCCAGGACATTTTGGTGAAAGTTGTTTAAATAGTGCTCTAAGACTGACATGTGCCACTTAGCTGCATGTGCCTACTCTGCTTCCAAAAACTGGAATTATTTTAATTTTCTTTTTAATCTTGCAGACAGGATCAGGAAAAACTTACACCATGGGAACTGGTTTTGATATAGCCACCCCAGAGGAAGAGGAAGGGATCATTCCACGGGCTGTGACACATTTATTTGCAGGAATAGATCAGCGAAAAAGTGATGCCAAACAGAGAAATGAACCTTTGCCTGATTTTAAGGTCACAGTTCAATTTATGGAGGTAGGAAATACTGCTGTAGGAACATTGTTGAAACTTTTTCTTGTACATAAATGGCACAGTATGTTAAAAATTCTCCCAAACTTTCATGACATCAAAAAGAGGAATAATAATTATCATAAAGCTAACAGCATCAGGGATCTGCTAAAACTTTGGTATTTAGCTCAGCTTTAGTCAATGGTATAATATTATACAGTGTATTTGTTTCTAGGAATGGCCAAAAAACTGTCTGAAATGGCGTGAGGAATCCTTTTTTGTTTCTGACATGAACAATGAAGAAAGCTGATTCTTGTTGTATAACTTATGCACTTTTCACTAATTATCTGTTTTCAACTTCCTTGTTAGCTTTATAATGAAGAGCTTATGGATTTGTTTGATTTTGACAATAATCGGGTAAGTGTCTCTCTGACGTTAACTTTTATAATAATTGAATATGATAATTTCACCTTTCAATCTTATACCTGCATTAAGTCATCGTCAGAATTAACATATTAATTTACGACTTTTCTGTGTCAACTTTCTGGGCATGCCAAGGCATGGAATTTCTCTTTGAGCACGTTCAAGTCAATATCTCACAATTGAGCGCAGTGAGTGAGTGAGATATCAAGTTGAACACTCAAAGTGAAATTATTATATATCTGCAAGCAACCTGATCGATGTAGTTTTACTTTGTTTATTATATTAACACCTTAATAACAAGAAGAAGTCGACTTAATACATGTTAGAAAAATATATAATTAATATATAATTATTGGAAATGTATGTATTGGACAACACTGAGAGCCAGTAATGTAGTCTAGATGCAAACCACGGCTCCAGAAAGTCTAGCTTCAGCACCTTTTGAAAATTGATCACGAATGCGAATTCTGGATCAAAATGTTTCATTCATTTTTGTAGGGGCGTAAAAGCAATGCCAAAATTCATGAAGATGCAAATGGGAATATTTATACGTTGGGTGTGACCTTGAAGCCTGTGAACTCTGCTCAAGATGTAAGCTTTATCTTAATTTCATCTACTGTAAAAAAAATTATTGAGATTTCATGCAGTCATAAATGTTGAGTTTAAGTAAGGGTCTATTAGATGGGGATGGCAAGGAGAAGGCAGTTAATTCCACCGTTTGCATAGTTCTGCCTAAATTATTCAGAAAAAAGTTGTCTTGATAAGAGATACCCCAATGGCAATTTAATGTGGTAATGTGAAGTCAACAAAGGATAAGGCTTGTTTTGCTTCACATTACATCTGTTATAATTATGCTAAAAAAAAAAACCCTTTGTTTATCTTGTGGTTTAAATTTATCCTTGGTTTAATGCTTTTTGAACTGGTTTCAGTTTTATTTGCCACTGTTCCAGATTATGTAATGAATACATGACAAAAGAAAATACATATTGAACCAGTTTTAAAAATTTTGCACTAAACTAAATTTAAACTACAACATTTATATTCCGTAACACACATAGAAGTACTGCATCTTCTAGTACTCCCTTAATCTCGTTTATTTTATTGGTGCAATTTCCCATGATCCTTTGACTTGTTACATATTAATTATTTACCTCTGTTGCAGACCCTGAATTGTTTGCAACAAGGAGCTCTTTCTCGTACTACTGCCAGCACAAACATGAATGCACAATCTTCAAGATCCCATGCTATATTCACTATACATGTCAAGCAACAAAGGGTTGTAAAGGTAAACATATTTCGCTGTTGTGATATCCGAAACAAAATTAATGATCAGTTTTTGTCTAATAATTGTTGCCTGGTCATTTTTGAGAGTTGTAAGAGCCAATGAAGAAAAATCATTGATAAAAGTTTTGAGAATGATCACTCTGAAAGAATTCCATTAGTGGCTAAAACAGGAAGTTATTTATTACTCTGCCAAGGAGTTGAATCTAGGGCATACCACAAGAATTTTAGCTAGTGCTGTAATAATTAAAATTCAAGGGATTTTACTCAGACATACTAGCTCTTTAATGTTGATGGGATCGAAAGGGGAACTTCATCAATGCATGTTCCCCTTAATCCAGTAACGGTAGTCAACCCTGTTACCCCACTAGCCACTAGACAATACAGTAGTACCAGACAAGAAAATTGTGTGCTTCATGTAACAGCTTGGTGGTGATGAAGAGAAGTCATCTAATAACATCAACAACTATGAATATGAGATGCTTTCTGCTAAATTCAACTTTGTGGATCTTGCTGGCTCTGAGAGACTCAAGCGAACTGGTGCTACTGGGGACCGGGCAAAGGAAGGCATTTCAATTAATTGTGGGTTGGTAAGTGGTTTGTCAGTTAAGCTGAATATTAACCAATGCCCCAAAATTTTCCAGTTTGCTGAAGTGACACCACTCACGACCATGACGGGTAAAAAATTGATGGTGTGGTAAAAAATGCAATGTTACCTTGAAGACAATTGAAATTGTTATTTTTTCCCAGAATTTCTGAGTTTAATTGGTAGTGATTTTGAATCTTATTTTTGTCAACCTATGTAGCTGGCCCTGGGAAATGTGATCAGTGCTCTCGGAGATGCGATGAAAAAAGGAAGCCACGTGCCATACAGAGATTCCAAACTGACCAGATTATTGCAAGATTCTCTTGGAGGCAACAGGTGCAGTGTCTCAATATCTGGTCAATTGAAACCACAATAATGTATATCCACCAGCAATAGATGAGCTTGGGAAGCTGGCACCTAAAGGTTTTTGGAGTGGGGAAGGGATTGTTAGGGTACTGTAGAAGGAGGTATCCAACTGGCAACCCTGCTATCGGCTACCAACAAAGGGAAGGTCACAGATCAGTGTAATACTTACTACCCCAATACTACAGAATTAGGTGGGTGGATGGGTGGTGATGAGGGAGCAATGTTCCTACTCTGACCCTCCCACCCCCCCACCCCCCATCAAATACAATAGGACAAATTAATGGTGTGGCTATTAATGGTAAGAAAGAGGTGAGATGTTGTCTTTGGAGGTTACGGCCCTTTAGGATGAGTCTGAAGCCTCGATACCTTTTCATTAAGATAATAGTATCAAACATATGTTCATAAGAGTCAAATTGGCACCAAAAGAAAATTACAAAGATGATATGTCAAGCTTTTGCCCCTTGTTTTGAAGGGTAATAAAAGGGGTTTGTAGTGGTAATTTGACCCTAATCAGTTCCTTTCATACCAAATTTTGGTTTTTCACCTCACCCTTGACACAACCAGTTTCTTTGGAAATTAAACCTGTAGGAAGATGGGTCATTGGCCAAACAGAAGGAGCAATTTTTGAAATAGCCAATCAATGTTGAACTGTGTTTTTGGATTTGCTCCTTAGCCGAACCTTGATGATTGCATGTGTGTCACCCTCTGATCGAGATTTCATGGAAACTTTGAATACTCTGAAATATGCCAACCGAGCCAGAAATATCAAAAACAAGGTACAGTCGATGAGGAGATGAGTTCTGAATACTAAATAATGTTTTTTTATCTCCACTATAACTCAATAGATCATTTTGCAGTTGAGTGCTTAGTTGCCTGGCCTTTGAATGAGAGTGAGGATGGTGTTGATCTTGTTTTGAAAGAAACCTCACAGCTTTTCTTATGTAAATCCCTACTAGTTAGCACGAGAACATGCAGCATCATTATCTTAAGAAAAGCAAAGAGTTTGCTCTCAAAACAAGGGCTGTTTACCATTTAACATAAAGTTACTTAGTTAAAGTGTTTAGTAAAAATTATTTATTAATATCTCTCTCTATGTTTAGGTGGTTGTGAACCAAGATAAGACCAGTAAGCAAATTTCTTCCTTGAGGCTTGAGATTCAAAAGCTAACCATGGAATTGATGGAGTTTAAGCAGGTATATATCAACAATGCCAGTTTCCAAAACAGTACTTATCATTGAAAATGACAGAAATTACATTAAAAGACATCTTTATTACAAGACAAACTACATATTAGTGTCATAAAATTGTGGCCAAAATCATGAAATTTAATGTTGGCTATAATGACATGAAGTTATACTTTCTTTGCCAAGTGAGATAACATTGTCACTTCCTTATTGCATGCTGTCTTAGAAACAATCATTCCTATATGCTGTTTGTTTTAACTGTGTTTTTCTTGTAGGGAAAGAGAATATCTGGTGTTGAGGATGGTCAAGTTAGTGATGTTTGTCATGAAAACGTCTTGCTAAAAACTGAGAATGACAAGTAAGAGACCAAAAACTATTTTTTCCCAACTTTTATTAATAGTCCTTTTTGCAGTTGTGAGCTCAGTCAATAAAAATGTCTTAGATTGAGGGCACCAAGACTGGAGTTGAACTTCTTATGATACCGACCTCTCTACTTTTCTTATTATCAATGGGTCTAAAACACAGGTCACAGGTGAGGTCACACTTCAAGTCAGGGAAAGAGGAAGAATAACTCTTCTGCCACGGAAGTAACGAGAAATATGAATTAAATAAATCATGGAAGTACCGATAAGTCCTGTCATCACTCGAGTTAATCACCCTCCTAGCACATAGCTGAAAGCCACATACCTCACCTAGCCTATGACTTGTGTTTCAGACCCATTGTCTCTTTATATATGTTTATTATGTTGTTTCTGTGCTATTTATGGTAGGTTACATTTCACACAGTAGCCAGGTGAACAATCAGAGATTTAGTGTGATGCCACTCTGGCTTAAAATGAATGCAGCTTTAAAAGTTACTATTCAAGGTCCAACTTATTCAGGGTTAGCATTATGTCATATTGAGTGGAAAATGAATCCTTGGGTCTTGAAATGTAACTTCTTAAGTTGCATTCATTTTAAGTCAGAGTAGTAGTTTCTTGTTTTTTTTTTTTTGGTGTAGCATTTTAGTTGAAATTTACAGAAGAAAAGCAGTGAGATTTCTATGAAATCAAGATTAAC
>BLAZ01000634.1:311743-314243 GCA_014633955.1 Acropora tenuis
TTCATACACTTACCAGAACGGACAATTCAGATGCTCTATTTACCTTTAAGAGTCCACTGAAATATTGGTTACCTTCGTTCGGCGGAGTAAGTTAACGGTATCAGAAAATATTTCCTCTATAAAATAAAGAAAAAGAACAATTTTTTGAACCAAAATTGACGCTGCCTCATGAGTGCGACGGTAAAGTGGGACGCATACGTATAACAGATGTTTTAAGTTTAGGGTAAATGCTCGTCTGCGTACCTCCTGTCTCGAAGATTATTGTCGAGTAAAAAATGACTTGCTCAGGTTCCCGCGCACGGCAAGAGTATAGAATGCAAAATAAGTGTCCATCGTTTTTTAGAAAATAGCTAAAGGAAAATACGCGCTATAACTCGATAGAAACACGGAAAATGTTTTCTATTTTAATTTGGTAATTCAAACATTCATGCAGTCTTTTTGTATTGAGATCCTAAATTGTTTATTCAATAACACAGTGTTTAATCAGCTGGGCCAGAGTTTTCGAATTCCTCCGGTTTGAGGAGCGAAAATTCAAGTTCCGTGAGTGCGGACGGTAGGCCTTGAACCTCAGAAATAAAGGTTTTTTAATAATTTTTAATTCTCTCAAACGTTTAATTAACAGATTACTTGTTTTCCAATACATGCGTCTCGCTGCATTGTTCTGGAAATCACACTAGCAACCAGAACGTTCAAAAAGAAATCTTAAACTTGAACGTAGTCCGCCCGACATGAGCTGAGAATTGTTTCAGTTTTTGACATTTCGATAACGAATTGACCACCTATCGGCAAATAAAATTAGGTCGTTTATTGTATTTGCATAATTATCACAAAGTGAGTACGCGCACTGACAAGTTTCTGATGGATTGAAACAAACTTCCGCGAACCAAATCGGGTTCAGTGTAAAATGGTCCAAATTGGATTCGACTTCCGTACTTTAATATTTGTTTTGAGACGACACTTATCGCTTACCTATTCACTGAAACTCGTACATTTTTACAAATACAGTTATTTTTAATTTGCCAGGATCAGAAAAAGGACAAGAATTCAATGATGATTAGAAGATTAGAAGATGATACTCTCTTTGACGCTCTGACGATAAAGTCGAAAACGTGTTTGCGGCCTTAATTTTAAAAATAAAACATTCTGTGAAATATATATGAAATGCATATTGTACTGCGGTTGTAGATGAAGGTGAAGAGTGATCATCACGGTGAACTTCCAATTTAAGCAATTGGAAGGAAGAAGCCTGAAAAATATCAGGGCTTCAACGGTATTCGAACCCATGACCTCCGCGATACCGGTGCGATGCTGGGAGCGAGGACAATTGTTGAGTTCATGAACTCAGCGTCGCCATCAAGGGTTGGGGGCAACGGTCTGTTCTGCGCGCAGTGACCGGAAGTTTAAGGATATTTGTGCCAACTTTTCCATCGTGAAATAGTTTGGTGGTTCAAACTTTTCTTAGGCTTACAACCCAGGGATTTCCCTTTTTTATATTTTACCTTATGATCCACGCGGTGAAATTTTTCTCCGAGAAGGTTCTCTGTGGCTGACGTAAGTCTGCGTGGCAGGCGTTCAAAGGGGAGTCGAGAAGCGCGAGACGTGAACGCTTGCCACGCAGGCTGAGGGTGAAGGCCAGGCTACCAGGGACTGAAGCAGGCCAAGATGGCGGCTTAACAGTCAGTTGTGAGTCGTGGTGGTGACCTGCGAAGCAAGCGTTTCCATGGCAAACTTCTATGTTTTAGCCGCGCCAAAGTTGGGGCGAGAGCAAAAAAAGAAAGAGGGGGAGAGGGAGAGGCTAAAACCAGTATCTGTTTGTCCTTGCTTGTTTACTTATAAAACCTTATTGGAATTTAAAAGTTTGTTATCTGTTTTTTTTTTATTTGGACTTCCAAATCATAGGTGCTGCTTATACATGGGCTTGAACAGTATTTGCATCTTTTGTGCCAGCAATCTTCCAAACTAATATCTTTGGTTTGACAGATACCAACAGTTTTATAAACTCCTCTACATTGTTTTGAACATTAAAACAGGAACCAAGCATGATTTTTTTCACATAATTTTTATTTAACGTAAGAAGAAGGCAAACACTTTAGAATTTCTCAAACATCTTCTTGTTTTTGCTAGCCTTTCCTTTGCTGACTTTAAGCACATTAAACCGTACTGTCTTGCTGAGAGGACGGCACTGACCCACCGTGACAGTATCGCCAACACTAACGTCCCTGCGTGGAAGCAAGAACAGATTAAAATAATGTTGAGAATGAACACAACCATCCAAGTCTCTGGCCAAAATAACTGATCAGGAGCTTGTACCATAATTACTAACCAAAGAAAAAAGTCTACAGCAAAGTGTTGAAGATCAATTCTGGCTCACTGGTGCAAAATTAAGCTTACTTGGCAAAAGAAAAGATTATTTTTTTCCTCCAAAAGATGTCCCTTCTGACATTTTTTCACTTTCCCCCTTGATGAGCTCCAAGAACTTCTAGTGACCTTGGTAAATTAC
>BLAZ01000634.1:463398-468398 GCA_014633955.1 Acropora tenuis
CAAAAAGTCAGTTCTTATGTCAATCGATGCAATGAAAAACTTCTCTAGGTTTTCAGAAATCTCTCGTAATAATAATAATAATAATAATAATAATAATAATAATAATGATGGTACAATAGTATAATAATGACAATGAACCAGAATTTAGGAAAGATCCTTGGAGCCAGTAACTTCAATGAGCTGCAAAAGATCGTCCTACAATGAACGACGCACAAGTTCCTGTCCATCAAATACAAAAAACTCCTCTGGTACTTAAGGATCAAGGAATGGCCCTGGTTCTAGGAGAGTGTAGATAGCAATTGATAGCACTGAAAACGCTTATAATAATAATAATAATAATAATAATAATAATAATAATAATAATAAGAAGAAGAAGAAGAAGAAGAAGAAGAAGAAGAAGAAGAAAAAATCAAACTTTGGATATTGTTTTGAGTCAGAAGGCGAGTATTTACGTATTTTGTCCCCCACATTTTGATATTTTGTTTCAAACACATTTCCCTACTTGAAAAATTCAAGACAGGGTTAACAGCAAGGATTTGAAATATAAACTATCTTTTACCCGTGTGTCGTTCCATATCATTTTCAATTCATAGTCCTTCAACACGTCTGCAGCATTAACGTGATCAAAGGCCATCTGAGCAGCTGGTTGGATGCCATTCCCGCCAGTCCATCCCTGCCTGTATGGTGACGTCATTGGAAACATGGCACCCACGTACAAAGGGGTTTTTGCGCACGTCTGATCAACATTGGCCAATAGCAAAATGTAAGCCACGAGTTTACGAGTTGATAAAAACATTTTCAGGAGCTATCGAATTAGAAAAAAAAGAGAGAAAATAAACTTGGTAAGCAAGTGATGTCAAATAAGGAAAACAACAAAAATAAAAGGCAAATCGCAGTTCACGAACCAGCTGGACAGACACATTTTAACCACAAAAAGGTCTAAAATGACTGCTGAACACTTGTTTACATCTGAGAGCTAAGAATGAACGCTTTCAACTGAGTTTATAAGAGGAGCTTTACATACAACACCGCAGGCGAAGACACACAGGAGTTTCGGAACGTTGGGCCCACAATCTTCATTTTAGAATGCGGCACGAACTCCGTTACTCGATGAATTAAACTAATAGGTCTCTAGTAGCGTAGCCAATCAAAATGCAGGATTTGCTTTAGTCCACTAGTTGGGTGATACTCTTTTTGATATAATATGTCAACGGCATTTCTAAAATCAATATATCTTTATAAATATATGTTAATAGTCAAGAAAATTTTTAATTGTTGGACCTTTTCCCCATCAAATATACCTTTAGTGTCCATATGTTACTTTTCCCGGTTTTTTAAAATTAAAATTACCTTCGCTGAAGCTACAGAATTAGAACAAACTCATCACAGACTCGGCCACAATGACTGATAACGATTTTTAATCTTTTTCCCAAGCTCAACTAAACCTGGGAAACTAATAGTGTCATTTTTCATTTTTAAACAACGGCAAGATACCATTTCTTCTTGTTTTATGTCAAAATACATTTATTTCCTAAGAGTTTTTTTTCTTAAACATAGTGTAACATTGGATTTCAGGGGTCGATTTTCTCGATGCGTGGTTTGCGCTAACTATCGGTTAAGAAGTATGGAAACCTATACGTTTCTGTGGCACTTAACGCTGGTTTAGCGCCAGCCATGCCTCGAGAAATTCTGGCCATGTACAGGGGCCTGTTTCTCAAAAGTAGCGAAACCTTTCGGGCTTATATGGGGTGCCACACTGGCCTTTGTATCTTCGCAATGACGAGTTTCGAAGTCACCAAACTTCGCAATCTTCTTAGTTTATTTCTTTTTTTTACATTAAAAACATGTTCAAAGATCAGCTTTTCAAAACAAGGGGATTGCAGTTTGACAGCTGGCTTTTTTTGGCTAGTTTGCGTTTCTCAATTCTTTTCTTTACATTTATCAAAATAAATACCAGGCACAAAGAAATTGAACAAGCTAGGTTGAAACCATTTTGACCTGAAATTCATTTTAACTCACAACATCTACCGAGTTAAAAATTCCCATATTTATAGTAAGCAAAGAAAACAAAATCTTATAGAAATAAACAAGAAAATGCGTATCAACTTTTACCCCCGATGTATACAAACTACAATTACGAATATAGGTGAGGTGCACGAATGTCAGTTGTTGCTGAGACAGAAGGATTTCAAGTGTTCTATATTCTGTGTTTAAAACAATGTGATATTATGCAGCGGAATTGTCATACTCTCAATTCAGATTATTCGTTAACAAACGGTTCACCTGCAACAATATAGCCTTGCTGGTTGTGCCATGTTGCTTTGTCAGAGTTCCATTCAGTGTAAAGAACGTTTAACCGTCTTAGCGACAATCCATCAACGATGCCGTTAATTTTCCTCTAATAAAACTGCTGTGATATTATTTTGGAAAACTTTAACGCTTCCAGCTACTGAAAGTCGGTAAGCTAGAAAGGTTGACCCGGTATCATTAACTCTTCCCTGAATACAAAATTTAATCAACGCGATGTTGTTCCTTAGGTGATAATGTAAAACAATATCATCTTTGTTGGAAATCGCAAAACGCAAATAAAAACAGCTGATCTATAAATAGTGTTTAATTTTCACGATAATACTTTTGTTTGTTTTTTTCTTTTTTTGCTTTTCGTTGAACGTGGAAATTCGTTGTCAAATGTTATAAAGTGAATTACGAATTCGTCAAACCATAACCGCAAAACTCATTTCCTGAATCAGTTTCGACTATGAACCTTGTCTTAAGTTGAAGACGAGGATTGCTCAATTAAACTGGGAAAGCCGTCCATGATTGCACAAGACAGTGTGCTATTAAAGGCTGCGGTGGGAGGGCCTTGGTCCAACAAAAATTAAGCTGTATTTGAATGACGAGGTAGCGGGTTGACAGCAAGTCGCACCCGTTTGCCCTATAGACAGAATTAAATTTTATCACACTTTGTAAATAGTTGTCTAGTAGTCTCATATCGGATCTTTTTATTTTTATTTTTATTTATTTTTTTTTTTGCTTTTACTCTTGACATGTTTTCGGATATGGATGCTTCTTCAATTTCAGGCAGAGCACTCCCCTAATGTGAGGCTTCTTCATATAATTCTGCTCTCCGATTTGACAACCGGGAGGAAGTTTCAGCCAGGTTTTCTGAGCTAAAAGTTGATGACTTAACCAATCAGATGGGAAGTTCAACGATTAAGCCAGTCACTACTTTGAGAAACGTCAAAAATCTTCAGTCTTTATTTTATCTATCAAAGGAAACTATTTCTCCCTGACAGATAATTTAAAAAATGAGTATAGTTTTCCCTCTATCAAGAAACTCTATCGTTTTATTTAAATCTCGGTAAGTAACAAGGCCAGCGAGCATTTGCATAAGAACAATGTCATCAATAATTCTTGAAAAGCATTCAATGGATGGCCGAGATCTCGATAACTAGGAGCAAATAAGGAGGCTTTTAGTATACCGCCACAATCAACAAGATATTTAAATTTTTTCCAGAGTAACCACTCTCATGTTTCCGTTATTGCTTGTCAAAATTCAATAATTCATTAAAGCTCAATTTTGGTATTTCAGTAGAAAACGAGTCTCGGTGAATTTTGCGAGGTCATTTTCGATAAACAGACATTCGAATAAAACAATAGGGTTTATGTTCGTGGGCATGAATATGTTTTGGGCCCGACTCGAACTCATTTTACAATGAGCCCTGAGAAGGGCCTAAAATCTATTTATGCCCAAGAACATAAACTGTATTGCCATTATAATCACTTTGGAGGGCACTGAGAAAATAACAACTCAAAAAAACGACAACAAAACAGAAGGATATTTTTTTCACCAACGCTCAAATTCATTACTAATTCATGATGAGAAACTAAGGAAATGAATACCGAGAAGAGGTTTGGATACGTGATCCTTATTATCATAAAATTCGGTGAACTTTTGCTTCGAATTTCTTTAAGAATTATTAATGTTTTGGGAAGCTATATCAAGCACTTTAAAGAGTGTTTCATCGTATAACCAAACACTTCGAAGTTGGTTGAAAAAACTCAGCTGCAACTCGAACTTCCAACCCTCTTTTCAGTGTTTGGTTAGAGCGGTTTTCAAATGACTGTCGAAAAACCAAAACCAAAGCAATTACTCCGACCAATCACAACAGAAACAAACGGCGCGATGAACCAATCACAATATTTCTAGCAATCACCTGTAACTCGCTCGAAGCGCGGGAAAAATCACGCGTACATGGTGCGATTGGTTTTGGTTTTGGTTTTGCTTCGCATTGGGTGAAAAACTGGCGCGAGACTTTTAAGCCAATCACTAAGCGTAGCAATCGCAATCACATAATCACTTTCTACAGTCATTTGAAAACTGCTCTATCTGATGAAACACTCTTCTTTGGCTGCTTACATAGTAGGATTACTTGATTCTCAATTTCATTGGCTTACGCGCCACAATGCTCGACAAAGTAATAATAGTGGCTGTCATTACAGTTATCGGCCGTTTTGACGCAAACGAGGCTAATGGGTCATTTTCCATTATATTGATCCATCGGCCTCGTCTGCATGTAGCTGTGAACAAAAGATGTTTTGACTGCGGGCGCAACTGTAACAACGGATATTCATAGCCCATTACATAACTGAAGAAACCGAGTTGTGTAGTTGACGGAAAATCTCTGAAACGGGTCACAACGATCTTCGCAATTTTATACCAATCCGGTGCACTTCTAAACAAAAACACACAGAGTGCGCTCATTTCACTTATCTCACCCTTTGTAATGTGTTCCTAGTGTGTTTTTAAAATCTTAGCCTCAATGGTATTCCTAAAAGGTTCTTATGATATTGAGTAGATTGTCAGGCCGTGCCACACACAATTCATATTTATTTAATTGCAAAAAAAAATGTGAAAATCTCATTTGAGCGTTTACATCAAATTCCACGCACAATTTGCCTGCAGCGACTTAAATCGGAAACAACAAGTAAATGATACC
>BLAZ01000634.1:478398-480898 GCA_014633955.1 Acropora tenuis
GCTAAGATGTTCAGTGACTGAATGAAGACATACGCAGGTTTTGTATCGTGTTTCTCGCTGTAAAAGAAAAGAGAAGTACCGTGATTGCAAAGCTTAAAGGGGATCATAGGTAAATTAGCTGCTAAAACATGGCGCAAAAGTGGAAGCAGAACATTTACAATAACAACAAACTATTCCTTTTGATGTGAAAACAACGACCAACAAAGTTTGTGTTCTTCTAACTTTACCCCGGCTTTTTGACGATGTTTTTCAAGAAAAAAGTCTTAATTTGCGACAGCGATAATGCTGTATATAGATGATATACTTGACGGAGAAGAGACTTTAATGGTTTTGTGGCGTTAGCAGTAAATACGGGAGAGAAAAAAAGTACAGAACTCACCTTTGAAAATTTCGTTCTCGCGAATACGATTTTCCCTCAAAATTTCGTTGTCGACTCGATGTGCCGTCGGAAACGAGTTTCCCGCCTAAGTCTTAGTGTCACGGACAACTACGCATGCGCAGTATGAGCAGGTCTATGATCCAGTTCTCGTATCTAAAGCTCTCTATTGAGTTTCGTTGATTCGACTTTCTACAAGTCATATCGAAAAGACTTATTTATATTTAAGTTGTTCTTTTGCAGGAGCACATACCATCAAAGTAAGTGGTGTCTGTGATATCATCAGGCCGAGGAACAAACGGAGGTGGATGGCTGTGGAGAGATGACCAATCCAGGCTTGAAAAGAATGGAAGCCTTTGAATTTCTGCAGAAACCAAAAAGCACAAACTTAGAAGCTTTCAACGATGACGCCGGTAATGGCCATACTCGTCAATACTTCCAAAAACTTTCTTTCTCGAACAATTTTGAGCTGAAATATTTGAGACAACCGCTCTGAGTCTCTGATATATGAATCAACCAAGACATGAAAGTTTCGAGAATGTTCTAGATTTCAAAGCCACGACTGGGTTCCAGTGCCACACGTTTACAACATGGTGAAGCGCAACAAACTCCACCACCCCCGTCCCCCACAAGAGGATTTTCCAGTATTGTAAGAAATGAGTTACTCGCTCATTTCGACAAAACTAAGACGTGTTCCGTAAAATATTATTTCATTTAAATGTTACTTGTGTCCAGAAAAGTGGATGAAAAACATTATCGCATGATACCCTAGCACCAAAACCGAAAGCAATAAAAGCTGTTCCGTTGTGCAAAGAAAAAATCATGACAGTTAAACATCAACATCATTTCCAGGGTACCTCTCCTTCCCTTCCCCTTTGAGGAAGAGAGGCCCTGGGAACGAAGTTGGTGAAGCCTGATGGAAAAAAATCTCACACTTAACGTCACAGTAGCAGTAGATAAGCGCAAAGTTGATTATAAGACTTAACTGAACACATCTGTGTCATTTTTAAAATGAGCCTGAAACTCACTGAGTACGCTGTAGAATACCATACACAGATCGCTTCGTATTTCCGACGTATTTATCCTCTTGCAATTGAAAAGGAGTAAACCAGTACCTAGCGCTCCGGGTCTGTGTTCTGCGTGAAGTGTGAGAATGCTTTCCACTGCTCCAACAGCATTTTCAGACAACGCTTCATCTTCTTCAGGCCACAGCAGCTCTGCCCATTCAATCAAAACAGGCAAGATTGTTTCAGAACACATCACCTAAGAAATGGGGAGCTTAACTTAACTAAAACGGATAAGACGAGGGGGCACAAGAAAATCGGTCTTTTGAGAAGAACAATGGAGGCGCATGCGCTGTCATCAAGTTCAGAAATACTCGAAATTAGGATGTGTTCGATTGACATTAGGGAGTTTAAGAAACGACGACGGAAAAGGCTTCCACACAAAAGGCTTTGATTGGTTGAACTTGGAAAAATAATCGTGCAGCACGTGCGGCACGCTTTTTGGTGCAATTTGTTGACGTGGTCTGCCAAATGATGACTTGAAATGTTCGCACTTGAGGTTCTGATGACAACGCAACCCCGCAGCAGTAAATCTTTCATTCTTTGCCTTTACATGAAAACCATTCGTGTCAAACGAGTGAAAGTGTATTTCGCCTATTTTGTAAAACTTGACCAACATGGAATAATCGCAAAACGTTAATCTAACACAAAGTTCTATTTTAGCGCCTGATTACATGGTGAATTTCAGCCCGGGCTGAAATTTCGCTCCGCCCACCGGGCTGAAATATTGTTGTGATTACATGCTCAATTTCAGCCCGGGCGCAAAACGCAAATTTCCGTTAGAAAGTTTACTGAGGTGCGAAAACACAGTCAATGCGCATGCTCCCGTTCCTTTTTCGGCCCGGGCTGAAATTCTGTTTCGATTATATGAGACTTTTTCAGGTTTTCAGGCCAGGTTTGGCCGGGCTGAAAATCCTAGCCCGGTTTGAGCATACCGGGGTAGGATTTTCAGCCCGGGCTGAATTGCGCCCCTGGCTGAATCCCTCTCCATGTAATCGACAATTTGGTTTTCAGAGGATTTGTTTCAGAAGCCGGTCTGAAATTTCAGCCCGAGATGAAA
>BLAZ01000634.1:503398-505898 GCA_014633955.1 Acropora tenuis
ATTTTGCTAATAACAGGGGAGAGAGAAGATGAGAAATGAGGGTAAAGGCAAGGTCTATTTGCTTGAATCCCGTCCCGCACTCGAACTCGTTGAACCGGAAACTGAACGAGCTACGAGTACCTTAGACCAGCTTCAAACGACGTGCTACTGACGTGCCGAAATCAAACGAATTTACCTCTACAGTGGCACGACTAGAGCGCGGCAAGTGGTTTCAGACTTCGAGCTTAATTCAATCAAAATCAAAGCCGGAACAGATGAAACAAACCTTCCATGCAGCATTATCACATATCCAAGAACTATTTATGAATTTAGTCCGGCACGACAATAGCACGCTGTTTGAAACCAAGTCGAGCTACTACCGTGCGGCATTAAAGGGTCTGCCGTGTTATGCTGTCGTGATGAACTTAATTCAACCTGCCGAACCGTTTCAAACGCCGTGCAACTGTCACGCTTGAACCAAATTTAATTCTTGTATTTAGTTCGGCACGGCAATAGTGCGACGTTTGGGACAGGCCTTACATCAAAGGAACGCTTTCCAAACACAGTTCTGTAGGGAAGCTAATCACAGCCCAACTTCTATCCGTTAGGTTAAAAAATGTAATGTGAATGTTCATTGTGGGTTTTTTGAAATTGAAAACCCAAAATTATGCGTCTACCTTATAAAACGAAGAAGCTTTCGCATCTAGTCAGAATTCATCAACACAACGGATAAAAAGACAATTAGAATATAGGTCGAGAAATGATTGAACTGCCGCTTAAAGGGATTTGCAAAAAACCCGCCTCGCATGATTTTTGCTCATTTTCACTCCAAAATTCTTTTGTTTTTATACATGTTGACGAGGCAAAGAGGGCTAATTAACATGCAAACAAAAGAATAATCTATTGGTCGCCATTTTGGAATAAGGTGTGTACCATGCTGATGAGGTCTAACAAGGCCGAAACAGCTGTCCATGGTTGCTTGATACCTGCTCAAGTGATATGGTTGTGCGCATGCGTAAGGCGATGACCACACCACAGGGCTGGTGCAATGTGCGACACCTTGCTTTATAAGCCTTTTCTTTCAATTAGAATATGGGCTTTAATTTACCTGGTATGACATGATACACTGCTTCGAAGCCTCTCCTGGTGAAATATTGATCCGATTTAAAAATGATGGTTATCATTTCGCTTGTTCCGCGAATGTAAATTCGTTTGACACATTGAAAGCTGTCCTCTTTTCTTTTCAGCCTCCCATCGCCGTTCTTATCGTCATCATCGCATTCATCATCATCGTCGCAATCATCATCGTCGCAATCATCATCGTCACCATCGTCACCATCATCGTCGTCGACATCATCGCGACCATACACGCCGCTCAAACGCCGCACTACTCGCCATCCTTGCATTATTTGAACGTAGTCACGACTGTAAAGAAAAAGTCCAGGAACAGGATTTCCTTCATTGCTTATGATGTACATGATCAAACTACAGAATGCAGTCCGCATGACATCATGGCAGCAATGTCAGAGTTTCAGAAAACGAAAATAGAACCAAACGAAATAAAATCGAAATAAAGCCATGTAAATTTGCCGGGAATAGGCTTTCAGCTTCTGATTTTCGATCCCCCTAACAAATTCTCAAGAGGGTTTTCCTTCCGTCTTTTCATAATTTCAGTCACGCATATGCACGCACAGCGGGTGAAAGAAACTGTTTCCTTGGGCATATGAGTCCAATAACAGCTGCGACACAAGCCACTTTATACAGGCGTCACAAGGTGTCATTGCGTTGTCCACATAATGCCGGCATAATTTTGAAATAAATAAAAAGTAAAAAAATAAAATAAATAAAAAGATACGTGAAATAACATAAGCATTTCTTTGATTCTTTGCATTTTACAAAATTTCCTAAAAGCCATAGCATTTCTATATGAGACAGATTCCGTCAGAATCGGGAATTTCTTGATTCAATTACTCAAGACTCGTACACGCTTACAAATCAAGTTAGCCCTAGGCCAAGGGTCAGGTGCCTCATTTTATGACCAGGCCTGGTCACGAATAAGCAAAATGACGATGCGATTTAAATCTGCACTGTTTTTTTTTTTTTTCATTTTCTATTGATGCTCCTAACAGACGGTTATACAAACCACTACCGTGGTCTACTCGTTTGCCTTACTTATTGGAGCATTGTGGTGATGCTATTTGAGCATCATAGTGACATCTTCTGACCATAAAAAATTAGAATAATAGTGTGAGAAATACAGACATACAGTGTCCCCTAACTAAAATTATAACAACTTTATTCACCACTATTTGGATAGGGGTCTGTTTTCTACTTTGTGTGAGTGAGACATACATACATACATACATAGTATGTCAGGAATATCGTTACGTCGGTAATCAACTCACCAACGCTCGGTCTCGAAAGCCTTAAAGTTCAAAACCAGAATTGAACCAAGTGGAACAGTGATGGAGAACCTGCAGTCAGCCTTGTTTGGATACTTTCCAGGAAAACCTGGGGATGT
>BLAZ01000634.1:520898-523903 GCA_014633955.1 Acropora tenuis
AAATTCATCTCAGGCATAAATTTGCATATGAACATATCTAACAAAAGCAAAATTCCCCTGAGATTATTATCCGATCTTAGTTGGGAAAACAAAACATTGAGTTCAAGAAGTATATCATTTCATCCAAAAACTTGTCATATTTCATTTTAGTTCTCAGCTTACCTATGAAAACCAGAGAGCTGTCTGGGACAGCATACAGATGAAATGACTTCATTTTCTACTCTCATATTCCTCAGTTAAACTACTGAAGCTTTTGGAAATGTGGAAAGCCTGAAATAGTAATAAAACATAACAATTTCTTCTTTTGAGGGTCCCAAGTTCACCATGTTATTTTTTTAGTGTTTTATGTCCCACAAATATAGTATATATAACACAAAAATATGACACAAAAATTTCAATTTTTTTTGTTAGGTACACACGTAATAAAGAGTTTCAGAACTAAAAGAAATGTGTTTTTGTGCTATAAATATGTCATTTCCCCCACAAAGAATATCCCATTTTAAGCAGAAATTGGGATGCTTTGGATATGAAGAAACGTATTTTTTTTTAATTTTTCAGGTCTCATCCCATTACAAATGCATTATGCATTATGCATTATGTTACACAAACTAAGTCAGCATGAAACAAAATTTGAAAAATTTGTATCATATACACTTTAAAGGAAACGTTTTTTTAAAAATAAAAATAAGCAAAACCAGATTTTGGGCTGGTGCAACCATAAAAATCAGAGCCAACTGTTTTTTTTTTTGCCTTACTGCTGGTAGCGTGCGTGGCCTTGGCTTTAGTTATTACTCAAAGCCTTCCAAAATTGTATTGCCAGATGCTTGACTGATTAATACACAATTAAAAATAATTTGTTACCGAATTAGGTGAATCAGTTGTTGCAAAGTAACAAGCCATACTCAATTTCCAAGTCATCACTCAGAGGGGTTAGTTTGGGCAACTGCCTAAGTACAAATGAAAAGGCAATGATAAAAATTACTTCTCCCTTTTACATGAATACCTGTATGCTTCACACACAGCTCATCTATATCTATTTGAGTTACCTAAACAATGAAAAGATTTTTTTTTTTTTGTTTTTTGTTTTTTTTTTTTTGCATTTTTCTTGATATTTGCTTTCACCTCCTGATTTAAAGAAAAGTATGTTTCACCTCCTGATTCAAAAAAAGGGTACTGTAATCTACTTACAGTCAACCCAGTCATGAAATTATGTTCACAACCAGCGGCAAAATTAATTTCCATTCGCCTAATTTCTCAACTCCCCCCCACTCCCTTCCCGGAAGATACTCTTTGATAGGGCGTTTCATCGCAAGAAATTCCTTAAACGGTGTAATAAGAAAAAATGTCTTACGCTTGGGAACGCTTTCAAGTGTCACCGCCGTTCACAGTAAATACAATATTTCATTCAGTAACTTAACACGCTGAAGAGTTGACAAAGGTATTTATAATATTTACTTGACACAAAAAAATCATTACGTTCCTTGGTCGTCACTGCCAATGTAAACAAGTTTACTTCCCCCACATTACTGAGCTTCAAGTACGTAAATAACAACTCACAGTCTCGTTCTTTATCCATTTCGGTGATGGTTTGTGCCAGCACACATTACACCAGGCTATAATTTTGAAAGAAACTAAAACAAAGGCAATATACACTAAAGGCAAGTGGCAAAGTTCTCCTAGACTGATGATGGCCGTATATTAACTAGCCCGTCATGTACGGAATAACATTGTGTATACATTGTATAACAATGTCAGTAACCATACTGATTTCAGTTAATTAGTTCCAGTTATTTACAAACAACTGCTTTGAAATAAGTAACCTGGTTAATACTTTGGTTATTTAAATGAAATAACCAGACTTATTAATACTTTGGTTATTTCCAAGATAACCACGACTACTGTTTGGTCATTTTTTAAATGACCATTCAGAAGCCTGGCTATTTAACAATTATTCCTCCAGACCGAATGGGCTATGAGTCAAAAACCCACGAGACCGAAGGCCGAATGGGCTATTGACTCATAGGCCATGAATGCGAGAGGAATAATTGTTTTAGTAAAATCCAACTAGTTGGTAAAAAAAATATGAAGACTAAAAATCTTTCGCAAGTTAAAGATAGACTTCAATCCTCTTTTACCGCCAAAACATTACAAAAATGGCGGCGCTTTTCGCTACTAGTGGACTATAACATATAGCCTACTGTGGAGTGATATATGAAATGTTTCACATATTGAACTGCGGATTTGAAATATAGCCTACTGGTAGCTCAACCAATCAGAACGCAGCATTGATGATAGACCACTAGTTGGATTTTACTAAAAAATAATAGACCCTTATTTTTCAAATAATGAGGTTCAAAGTTGGCTGAATTAATAATTAACCAACCAATTTTAAACCTCTTTGGTCAATTCATAAGAAAAGCGTTGCCTTTGTACAAGCTTTTGTTATGATGGTTTAAATGTGAAGTTTTGCCAAGCATTATGTATTCAATATATAATGACTTGGTCGACTTGCAATGAATCGTAGTGTGAAGAAGACTACAAGTAGTCTCTAGCTTTTAGCGAGCAAAAACACGCGCATACGTCTCGTCGAAATAAGAGACTGGTACCATAAACAAATCATCGCGAATAGGGTGGCTCAAAAAGGTATAAAGATAGTCGCAATAGCTAAAATAGTCACAACCGCCAAATACTTACAAGGGAAAGTCGTTCGTGCTATAGAAAGAGGAATTCTCGTCTCTGTAGTTGTTGGTGCTTTTGTTGTTGTTGGTGTCTCTGTGGTTGTTTCTCCATCTGTAGTTTGTGGTTTGCCATTGCACAAACTTGTGTTGCAGCAGAACTGCTCACACGATTGGATGTTCCCGGTGGTGTTAAGAGGATCGCATCCTGGATTGTCATCGCAATTGAGACCAGTGATGTTAAAACATCCTCTTGTGACCGTAGTTGTACCTGTGTCAAGATTAAACGCCTCCAGTGTTGTACAGACCTCGCCCGTATTACATTGCACT
>BLAZ01000634.1:568881-571381 GCA_014633955.1 Acropora tenuis
ATGCAATAGATATCAGGGGGAAAAGTACCATGATTAACCTCCCATCCTGATTTTGAGCGTGTTACAAAAACGGCCACTCCTAACAAACTGAATTTAGTGACACCAAAGATTGCGTCATTTTTAGCTTACATAATAAGATAAATGTTACTGCGACGACGAAATGAGGGAAACTGTATTCCCTCATCGTTACTTCTAGAAATTTCTTTTCGTCTAAGATTGAACTTGAGTTTTTTTTTGTTTGTTTTTGTTTGCCATTTGGTATTTCATTTGCAAATTCAGAGAATTTCTGATTTGTACTTCAAAGAGAGGCAAAACCACTTTTCGTAAGCAGTGATCTCCACCTGAAATAATCACCATCATACATTTATGGCTAAAAAACTTTGTTCCTCAGTAAAACAAACTCGAAGAAAGATTTATGCATTATTCAATTCCAGCTACGCTCAGGTTCCCCCCCCCCCCGAGCTAACCCCCGAGAATTTGCCTTTTTTTTTCTTATGGATGGCAAATTCCCGGGGACTGAGGCACTTAATTAAGGTGTCAACTGCCTGGCGGTGGGGATTTATGGCCTGATGTGAGATGCGTGCAAATGTTTTCTAATTATACATGTCATATTTACTTGAAATTTCCAAACCTTTAACCAAAAGCTGGTATTTATAATTAATACCATATAGAATGAATCAAATCCGGCCGGTTGCGAAAAGCGACAGTTCATGCATTCTCATAGCTCCCGATGTTGCTATATTAGAGTTTAAGATTTAATAAAATAACGGAAATCTATCGTATGATAACGAAAAAACTTATTTAGAGTGTAAGAAAGTTAATAACCTTGAACTCCTGCTGAAAAAAAGTCGATATTCCTCCGCGCGGTGCTACTATTCTTAACCAGAGTTCAACGCCGAATGAAAAAAAAAACTAAAAGCTATTAAGCACCTAAAATGATAGCACATGTTGAAGGAATTCCGATTATCGTATCATAGTAGTTCTATCCAAGAAATGACTCAAGTTTTAGTTGAGGCCCAATTCTCGCTTTCTGAAATTCGAAGCTCGCCGAATAAGTCTTGAAATTAATGATACTGGTAAACGTTGCAAACCGATAATGAAAAAACATTCAACCACCAAAACACCGCTAAAATTGTGGTCTGATATGAAATGTGTAAACGTATTCTAATACAGGCCTTTTTAATTATGTATGTTTTTTTATAGTCCGTGATTTCAAATTTGCAAGCCTTTAAATATTTACATATTTCCAAAAACCGGGCTTTTTATAATAATACCATATAGAATAAATCAAATGCGGCCTTTTGCGAAACTCGACATAGTATACACGTTCGTACTATTTGCTTTGAAATTATGGCTTTTTAGATTAAAGTACGTATTAAAACTAAGAAAACATACCTTTAAAAACATGGACAACTTTTTTGATGGTGCCCCTGGGTCGCGCTAAATTAACTAAAGCCCCACCCCCCGCGACTGATAAGGCGGGCAAATGCCCCGCAGTTGCCCGGGGGGCTGGGTGCAGCTGGAATTGGCTGATGCATTAATTTTGGGTTATCTTTTATATCTGACTAATCTGTTTTGTATCATTGTACGTTGTATATTAATTAATTCCATGTAAAGAGTACTTCGTGTGAGTTAAAAAAAAAGCCTGGAAAGACTCGAACAGGCGGCTCGATAAACAGATGACGGACCGCGATTTCAAATTCAAAAGCTTTCAAATTTTTTACCTGTTAGAACGCAGCTGAGAGTCTTCCAAATTTTCAGAATGCTATCTTGATTATTTAACCCGGCCGCTGGCGGAGACCTTTCACGATTTTCTAAAAGCAAGCATTTTATACCTTGCTAGCGTAACCATCATTTTGAAATGTTATCTTGCGCATGTTTCACAAAATAACCGAGGATTTTGAGCATTGCTGCGAAGGTCAAGCTTGTCAGATCTGACGAATTGAAACAGTTGATACGATATATATTCCTCCACATATAGCGTAATATTTTTCCGTCTTCCATTCAAAATATTTACTTACATTCCGCCTGGAAACATTTTTCGCAAAATCAAATCTATAGCAACTGACTTGTGTTTCTAGATGAAATAATTAGAGCTGTAGCAAGAAATTGCAAGTGATCATGATAACTTCGAAGAAGGAACGCAAACGTGTGCAACACATTAAAAAGCAATCAATTAAAATCTCGTTAAGACTACGTTTGATATCAATTAAGCTAATATAGGTTAGAAGCTTAGTTTATCGTTTACGATAAAAAAAATCCATTAGCAACCCCTCGCTTACGCATATAGACACCCAGGTGACAATGGTGAGTCAGTTTGATAAAGAATTTTCTACATCTTACCTCTGGCATCAATGACAAGAGCTTTATTGGCTCATGTCCATAATGTATTGAAAACAATCAAACTAGCTCTAGCGATATAAATTTTATTTTCGTCGCAAGCCTTTTAACTCGCAAAACTCTGTTAGATCAGACTTTCTAAAGCGTTGTTGCGGCTAAT
>BLAZ01000634.1:640968-643468 GCA_014633955.1 Acropora tenuis
TGTGTCTTAACTAAGTTTGAAATTTTCGCCAAGATGGCTTTGGTAACCGTGAAAAATGCGTCCTTCTCTATATCTAACCTTCTGAGACTACGGAAAGCTCTCAATACTCTAAGAATCCTCAAAACTCCTCTGCTGCCTGATCCTGTGCTTAGCACTGCAACGCAACATAAGAGAGTCTTAATTCTATTAGGGTTTCAGTAATAGGCATCTCTCGCTCTTGGTAACACTTCGTCCACATCGAATTTGTATTTGTGGAAATTGCTTTTAGAGGAGAGAGGAAAATCGGAGCACCCTGAGAGGAAACTCTATTTGAAAAATTGAGAACCATAAGACATCTGCGCAGCAATGGACTTCACTAAATTCTTCCTCCCAAAGGGTAGTGAAAATGAATTAAATTTTACTTTCTTAATACTTACCTACCACTACGCGTAGTCTAATAAAGAATTCGAAGAATTTTCAACTTCTTTTGGGTCAAGTGAGGCATCATAAAATTATTGTGTCCGACCCTTTTGTGCTAGTATTGACATCTGACCCCGGAATTTTGATCAGGAATTAATATGTTGCTTACTTGAGGTATCATGTTTCATTCTAAACCGAATAGTTCTCCGTCCTTCAGACTTTGCACCAAAAGGCATTAGTAGACACCACACCCTCCACGTTAGCCTCCCCACTGTACTAAATTCTCCACTCCCCACCCTCTTGAAGCAATATTGTGCATAACTTACAGGGACCCAGGAGGAGAGCAATAACAATGAAGAAATCCAAGACATTCCAGCCCCTCTTCCAGAACATAAAGAATCCGTGGTACCACTTCACAAGGATCTCACAAACAAAGATGGTCATTAAGCACTGATCAAGCACCGAGAACAAATGGCTGTATTTCTGTTCCTAAAATAATGACAATAAGGAGAAGATAATATGCAACGGGATCTGTATGGGCATTTACAATGGTGAGCCGAAGGTCCATACAGGCCTTTTGTAAACACCCATACACATCTCCGTGAACAATAGAAAAGATCTGTATCAAAAGGCAATGAATACTAATTAGCTGGTTAGGAGTCTGTATCCAACGTTAATACAACTGGTTAATAATTCATCATCCCAGTTGATTTGTATTGAGGTTTACAAACGTGCACATGTGACTCAAATACCGCCTATTGGTTGGCCTTAACCCTTATAACTTACCAATGAATTTTACTATAATATATATAAAATAATTAGGATGGTACACACTCTCTCATTGGTCAATAGGTATGTTTAGATGAGAGTATGTAAACACCGTTGTGACACCACATGAATTTTGATTGGTTATGTGTTGTCAGATGTGCATTTTGATTGGCTGACAGGAAACATGAGCGTGTATCAAGAAATCTATTTCGATCAAGAAGTAAACAAACAGAATTTTCCTTCATTTGTTGAATTATTTTCAAAATATAATATTTATCAAAGGCAGTGAGCTGACTTGAGTTGCAGAGGTGTTTATATAATCATGGGTTGCAAAAAGATTCCTGAGCTCCCACACACTATTTTTCTTTTTACAGGGAAATTGTAGGTGGTAAAACTTTAGAAGAAGAAAGCGTTATCACCAGTTGCCAGTACACATCACAGTGATGTGCAACATAACAATATTATGCCTTCTTGTTGCACAAGTATCAATTTAGGATTTTGTTCACATTATACACCTAATATCGTTGAGGGCTATCTTAGGAACCAACTCTTACTTTAGGGGTCACATGATTGATTGCCTGCCTACCATAAAGCTTGGTACAAAGAACAAAACTCATACAATTAATTCTTAATTTTGAACCTCTCCTCGCCCCCAAGAACTCCCAGATCACGATCAATGATAATTAAACCCTCTAGTTCATGCCTTATGCTGGTAAGTGTCCTTTTTGATGATGGAGGAAAGCGGAGTATTCAGAGATAAGCCTCAAGTCAGTTTGAGATCTACCGAAACTCAGCCCACATGCAATGATTGTAGAGGTGGGAGGCATAAATGATGACTTTTACAACAGCTTGACTCCCCAAGGATTACTGCACAGGATTCTTTTCAGATGACGCAAACTAAGTCTGATCTCCTAATAGGTCATTTCTGAGTTCACTGTAGCCTAAATCTACTTGCAAAGTCTTTGTTGTGGAAATCAGTTTTAATTCAATAGAACACTTTCATAAATAGCAGCACATAATATTATCCCTTTGTATTTATGTTAATTAGACCTACTGGCCTCACTTTGGTTGAAACATTCTTTTGAATTGTGCCCATGGCAGCAAGGCTAATAGGCCTTATTAGCATTAAATCAAAAGAATACCAAATCTGATCGCCATTATGAAAGAGGTCTACAGCACAGCAAAAATTTTCTCAGACTCACTTTGAAATAGAGACTGGTGGAAACTCAGAAATGATCTGTTAGTGCAGGCAAAAATCAAAAGCAAGAATCCCAGTTATTTTCTGCAGGCTTCAACTTTGAACTGAAAGTGGCTTTGTAGATGTGTAAATGTA
>BLAZ01000634.1:785046-787546 GCA_014633955.1 Acropora tenuis
AGCCCTTAACAACGGGATATCTCCTTAGACATGTATATCCACACAAGATAGAAATATTGTAATCTGTAAACTTCCACATGTAAATCCCGCACCGATTTCTTCAAAACTAGAGTTATTGAAGGCTCATGTGTGATTTTAAAATATTTTATCACTCTTACCTGAAAAGAATTCCGCCACACTTTCTGCTGTTGCAGACCAAGGCAATCCGCGTGCACGGACAACAAATTCCTCTCTAGGATCATCATTCATGTTGTCGGAGTTACTCTGTAAATAAATGAAAATTATGAATACAACAATTATTGCGACAGGCATTGCTCCATTTCTTATCCTCACCCCCACTAAGGATGGTAGAGATCTGTACCCTCTATTTTGTCTGCGCCCATCGAAAAACCAAAGACTCCACATTTTGTCTGCTACTTTAAAGAAAAAGTCCAAACCCTCCATTACGAAAACCTGCCATCCTTGGAGGAGGGGTGGGGGGGAAGCGCATATAAAAAATGGAACCTAGAAGACACAACTTCACTGACAGACATTAAAACAAAACACAAATTATACGTAGACTTTCTTTTAAATGTTAAGAAAATTGCCCTTCTTTCGGAATAAATTTGCTAACTTAAAAATTATTATCATTAAAGATATGAATTTTGTTTAAGAAGCAACCTTAATGCGCAAAGATAAATTCGATCCAATGCCACGAGGTTTCAAACCAAACAAATAATCAGCGAAATCTTTTCCACGGATACAAACTTCCTCAAACAAAAAAGCAAATAACGACTTCATCATAACTTACCTCGGGACTTTCACTATCGAGTGTTGTCATGATTTTCGGCGATTATATCAAGACGCTTGTATAAAACGTCAATGAGAAATAAAGTATCACGATTGAAAAACTGTCAAGATGGCGCACAAAGATCGTGCTGATGTTCGAGATCACGTGATGCAAATGATGCATGCTGGGGCATTAAACAGGGCCTGGGTGGGGTGGGACGTCAATACCAAGGTGAGCTTTGTCTATTAAATTATTATATTGTTCTTTTATTTTTATTGTGAAGCATTTTATAGAGGTCTCCGAGCAACGGTCAGAATGTGACGCTGGAATTAACTCTTTCGTTAGTTTTCTTCCCTCATGCGACCTTCATTTCTTGAAGCACATTTTAAGGAGCTCATGAAAGAATTGATATGACTAGATCCAATTTCTTTGTGGTAGCGATAATTCAAACTAGTGGTTTGTCTTTTGAATTGATTTTCTTGTGGCCTCATGGCCACGGCTCTCGTCTCTGAGTGAACTCTGTAATTTCAATGAGCAAAACAGGTAGGAAGAACATTTGGTATTTTCATACGTTTAAACACTCGTCCGAAATGGTCTTACAGTATCTGTGCGGGACCTAAATCTCAGAGAACTGGGAACCGAGCTGGGAACTGAGAACTAAGAACTAAGAAATAGGAACCGTTAACGGGCAACAAATAGCTGCGGGAATATCTACAAAGGCCTTTCATTGAACAGTGGTGAAGTTACAACTTTTGAATGTAGAGCAGTCATCTAATGCAGAAGAGTCAAGGCTAAATGCAAAGAAAACGCATCACCCTGTCCCCCTCCGACTTGCTGTATCTATGGTTCATTGAACGACATTTTTATCTTTGGCTGGTCGAGCTGAAGGTTCGGGGATTCATTTCATAGGGCGTAAGGGATCAACTTTTTGGGTGCTAATAAAACGATCTGCAGCGAGACTGCTATAGAAGCCCCTTCCAAAACAACATTCGTGTTTGTCACGCAACCGAGAGGAACTTTCAGTCATTTTCCCGACAATTGAACAATTTTCATGCGAAGGGGATTTCTGACTTCGAAAAAAACAAGCGACTAGCGGTCCAAGTTATCTTAAGGTGAATTGTCATTGAATCCAGACCCAGGTGCAACGTATTGTTCTGATACATCTCCCCGTCACCTTCAAATTTTGCAGTTGTTCACTTCGATTCCAGGTGTGGAAATATCCTAATACTCCAATATGCAACATGTGGAAGCCATAAAGGATTAGTGAGTAAACTCAACACAGACACAAAAAAAATTACGTTACCAAAACCGCACTTGTCGATGGCGTGGGAGAAATCTTCTTCACCTCCATCCACAGAAGCGTTAGAAGGGAGTTTAAGGAAACACAATGTTGTGGGCAAGAAAGTGTCATCATTTTGAAATCAATTTTAAACAAATAAACTTTCCGCACAATTATTCAGCAGCTATTCCATCAGATCTCCTTTACGTTGTACAACGTCGGCTAAATATCCTGTAACTGGACAGGTAATATTGGGCTTTAAAGTATATAAACAGATTGAGGAATTTACGATTTTGGGTCAGCGTTGTCGTCAAAACCTCAAATAAGGTTAAATAGGTTAAATAAGTTTATATTGTCATTTCACAGATTATGAGCCATAAGCGCGATTAAGTGCATGCGGCAAGTGCGGCACTATGACTTATCCTCATTCAACCAATCATATTGTGCTGTAT
>BLAZ01000634.1:795046-797576 GCA_014633955.1 Acropora tenuis
GCCCTTCTTTTACCTCCCCATGTTTACACTTACACTTTTTTTCATATATACATATCTGTTGACAAAAACGTTTTCACTTCTGTTATTTTTGTTGTTGCACCCATTACTAACCATATCTCAGACATCCTCAAAGCAATTACAAGTTACTTGAAATGTCTTTTTTCTTCATTGTTAAGTATTTTTCAACAAAAATATTCAATTAACTGTTTTTAGTGAAAGCAAAGGCACCTAAAGTAAGTATTCTATCAATGCAAGTTTAAAGTTCAAACCAGAAATCACTTTCTTTAAACTCCCTATTTTCATCAAACCACTGTTCCCACTGACAAACTTCTGTCCTCCACGTTCTGAGCCAGCCATACCTCTTCTAGAGACATCTTCTATGTCAGGCTGGGAGCATAAAAAAAATTTCATATAAAAATGACCCACATGAAAAAAAAAACATGTACCCTGCAGTTGCTGCTGCTGCTGCTGCTGCTGCTGCTCTTGTGGCTGCCCCCCTCTAAAGCCACTGCTCTGGTTTCTTTGGCCTCCAAACCAACCACCTGCATTTTGAAAGTTTCAACAGTTATCTCCAGCATTGAAGTTTCCTCCATAGTTTACACTGCTAAAGTTACTTCTACTGAAGTCATCACCTGCAAAAAGGGTACTATACCCAATTGTTATGATGGCATAATCGAAGGCATCACAAAAAGATTCTAGCCATGTTTTTTAATTTACCACAGCCATAAATAATTATTAAGAAAATTGTGATTTTGGCACCTTATCCTCAATGCCTCCTGCTTCTAGCTACATGTTCTTACCATCTCTGTTCCCACTACCAAAATTCTGCCCTCCACTCTCTAAGCCTGCCCAGTCTCTTCCAGAGACATCTTCTATATTTATTTATACGACACACTCTCAGTTAAAACTCCTGCTGCTAACAAAGCATGATACTAATTTCTTTTACCAATATGACACCCGGTTAGACCTGCCAACCACTGATAAAGGAAAACCTGGAGAGCCATGAAAAAAAGTCTGGAGACTCTATAAAAAATAGTGAGATTCTATTTTTTTCCCGATCAAGATTAAACAAACCCCTTTTCCATCGAGGAAAGTAATTAAAAGTTTATTTAAATGTTTTAATTGTGTTCCCTGTTGCAAGAAGATGCAGCTTTCTTTGATGATTCTAATAGGTCATCACTAGGATGAAACTTATAGCAAGGTGTTATTTCTTCTGGATAAGCCAACTTCATGGCCAAAATGTTAGACAAGGTGCCATCAAGGCCTAAACAGGAACGACTGTCAGTTTTGTTCTTACAAACAATGCTGAAAAGGCGCTCTTCCTCTGCATTACTGTGTGGGATCACAAGTACTGCTTCTGCAATTCTGGTCAGGTGCTGGAATCTCTTTGCTGAGGAACCAGGCTGTTTCATGTGTGCAATGTACCACCAAAGAATGTCAACACGATAATGAAATACCTCAGTACCACCTTCCATTGCATCAACCACTTTTGCTGCCTGCCAAGCATCCCCACCAATGTCACTATCAGTAAGTGATCGGTAGTCACAAAATTCTTCAAAAAGAGCATCTAGTGGAATTTCATGAAATATTGCAAACCTGTTATAGAAGTTTTCCACATTTTGCCATTCTGCTTCAAGGCGCTGGGGTATGTTTATCCAAACTGCGTTTTGAATCAACTCTTCCCTCAATGGAAATTTTCCCAGAATATTATATGCAAGAGAACTTTTATAATAGCAGTAGCAAGGCAGCATAGAAGAATTTGTTGTACTTTGTTTCTGTTATGTCACCTTCATTTAAGAGCTTGTTGAGCATGGCCTTTGTAGTTCCACCAAGATAAATGTTCTGATGTTCAATAAACATTTTCTCTTCATTAAGATCTACATCTGTAGGTTTAGCACTCACAAGGACTTCAGGCTTCACAATGCAGTTTGCAATCTTTTTGGCCAGGGTCAACATAGAGGTTTGCAGAACATGGACTGTTGGCTCACTTCTCTGCAGTAGTTTCTTGAACTGTGTGAACAGCTGAATTGATGCATTATGGAACAGAAGGACTGGTTCCAGGAGAGGATTCGAAAATGCATTCTTAAGTTGGTTAAACCTTACATCTGAAAAACCTTCACTCAGAAAGTAAGACTTCAGACTTGGAAACTTCTTAAGTGCTCCTTCAATACAGCATTCCAAAGAAAGCCAACAGCAGGTGACATGCTTTAACACTTGCTGATACTCTTGGTCACAAAATTCAAAGTACTGTGCAAGCTTTCCTTTGCGTTTGGAACTCTTATCAAACCAATAATATAGGTCGATAAGCACATGCTCAACATTAACATCAATAATATCTGTGAAAGAATCATTTGCTGCAGTTGCAGTAAGATGAGCCAAATGACATGGAAATCCAGAAATAAAAATGCTTTGGTTTTTTGTCTTAAAGCGTGATGCAATCGAATTGTTATGTCCAATCATAGTATTGGTATTGTCCACACTTAGGCTAATAGCATTCAGCCACGGCATTCCATCTTTTGTGAATTTTTTA
>BLAZ01000634.1:872721-875221 GCA_014633955.1 Acropora tenuis
CCTCCCTTCCATGGCTCAGAATAGCAAAGATAAAGGCATCATACTTGGAGTGGTCAAACGCAGCCATCTCCACTGCAACACGTCTGATTTCAGCTTTGGTTTGGTTGTTATAAATTACCACTTTGAACTGCAACATCTTGAAAAGCCTCTTCAGAGCTTCGCGGTCCACTTCTGTACCTTCCCGTGAAGAAAAATGCTGCCCTGAAGACTCAAGGAAGTTCTTGTTACTGATGATGACCGCAATGCCCCTGGGTGTGCTAGTCATTTGGTACATTGTGGCCGTGTTGAGTTGCTTGGATGCCTTGTTTAAGTTGTAGCTTCCATATCTGAAAAGACCGTCCACATCTAGATCATCTTCCACAGAATGATTTTGAATGTTGCTTTCACCTAAAAAGGAATACATGCAAGATGCAATGTGTGTGTAAATATTTTTACCAGTAATATTTTTCATTTCTAAATAAATGACAATAATTATTAGACATAGGGCTTGCATCATAACTTTTTAAGTTGCAGTTTAATTTTTTTTTGCCAGAGTAGCATCAAATTACGTATGTCTGACTGTTCACATGGTGGCTGTGTGAGCTGTAATCTTCAGCGAGAATGATTTTTATTACTGTACGACACAAACACAGCAAAGTGCCCTGTTTAGGATAGTTAAATTGATGAAAATCTAAACCATCTCCAAAAAAAAACAGAATGTCATGTTGTCTTTTACACAAGTGCAAGTATCAAATGGAAAACAAGACAAAAATAAGAATCCAAAACACAGGAGACAAGAAAAATTGTTTATTCAGCGAAATAGCATATTGTGTTCAACTTGAAATTAACAGTGACACTTTTGCCATTATTATGAACGAGACTATTGGCTTCTTAAAAATTATTAAGTCTTTTGACAAGAGAATTTAACAGCCTTGATATTACAGAATTCACCTTCAGCAATGCAATGATTTTTTTTTTTAACACAAAAAGGCCCACAAAGCTTCACTCATTGCTCCTGCAGCGAAGGTCTGTCAAAAGTTTTCAATTCCTTGTACATGATACTCAGTACCTAAGGACAGGCACAGACAAAATCATTTTAGAAGGCTAAGAAATGACCTTGGAGCCATTTTTTAAGCATTGCTCAGCTCTTTGTCACACAAGGGGTAGGCCACACTGAGTAAAACTTTGTTAAGCCCCAACAGCATTCCTTGAACAAAATGGATCAACATGTTTTGTAACCTTCTTATCATGGATTTTTTCTCTCCTAACAACTCATTCAGTAAACCAAATTTGTGTTTCACTCTTTTACCAAAGCCACATCACAAGTTTTATTTTTTTTTTTTAACTAAAGCTTTCCTTTTTTTTTAAATTCTAAGTTTCTTGGCAGCAGCAGAAATATACTGCACCTTGACAAATTAACAGTTCATTAAAAGCATACAACAGGAAAAAAACTATATAAAATGTACAAAAAGAAATTACAAATGAGAAAGTCCTTACCTCACACAGGAAGTAACTTCTTGTATGCATCTTCATATCAACATCAAGTTGGTAGGTGTCATAAAAAGTTCATACTCAACATCTCGTACGAGAAGGCAAAAAATCACAAAGAAAAAAAAGGAAGAAGGAAACCCTATCCAATGCTTGACAACCATAAAAATGGCTTTGATGTAGAAACTTGTACCACGGAAAATATGGTCTACATCGGAATCAAAACATGAGCGGACAAAATTTCCAGCACTTTCAGCAAATGAAGGCAAGCAATTTTAAATTTTTCTATTGTGAAATCATGTTCTCATGAATTATTAGAGGTCCTGTTGGAACTTTGTGTTAATTCATTGATTGACATAAGATTCTTATAATGCCTTGCCTCAAGGACGTTTAAAAATGGTGCAAAAGAAATCATGAAACATGTGCTGTGACATTTCGGAATGCCATAAAAACAAAATGCAGGGCACGCTGGATGCATTGGTCTTTAAAGATGGTGTAGGTTTGGAACCCACAAACCATAAACCTCTTATCTCACTTTCTATCTCATGGAACAGGGCAACCCATCAACCCAATTAGAAATTGCCGACTTTGTCCACACAATAATTATTAAAATAATAATTATTGTAAACAAAAGCCATTTTTCCTGATTAGTTATAGTTAAAAGTTGTGACTAACCATTAATTTTTTGTTTTGCCACTGAAATTTTACCTCTGGTCCCTAAATTGCAACCTCCAAATTCTTGCAATTTTGAGTCCTGAAGTTTTGTCTGGCAAATCAGGTGTTGTACCCCACAACATGATTGTCTACTTATATCATCTTTGGTCACTGTATTTATTCAAAATACTAGCCTTCAATCAACACCCAATATGCAAGGAGGAACCTTGTGAGCTTACTAAGGACACACTGGATCCATGGTAAGAGAATGTACAAGGTTCACAAACTTGTATGCACACCTTCAGAGAATTAACATTGATACTTCAGTGCTCTATGTCTGTGCCACCCGCCGAGTTTTAGGTTTTAAGAGTTTTGGCTG
>BLAZ01000634.1:902721-907721 GCA_014633955.1 Acropora tenuis
TCTGCGAAACAAATCCAGACTCTGCTTCTCTGGAAAGCCAAGACGGTTAAGATAAACCTAAAGAAAGAGAAGTCAACCTTTATGGTGCAAAAAAAGAACGTTGTTTACGCTTGTGCCAAATGAGACTTTTCTTGGCACTTATCCAATTTTTGAGCTTATTCGGACACAAGTGCAGATGCTCTCGTTAATATTAATAATTATAAGGATGAATTAGTCTCCAGAACTTTCGTATCTTCTCTTTGGCGCCACAAACAATAGATCTAAAAATGTACGTGCTATTCATGCCCATTATTTTAAAGTGATTGGGGAACGAGAGGCCACGGGGTGCGTATAATCGAACAATGCTTCTTTCTGACTAGATTGTGCGGCCAAACTTTATAATACTAATCTCCTATTTGGTCCAAGTGATGGCGTCGACTAGCACTCGAACAACATCTCCTTCTTGCATACGGTTTTAAATTTCCGAACTTGACCGGTGAAAGAAATCAAACTTACTCCTCGTTAAAAGAAGGAAAACCTCCTACTTTTTACTCAAAACTCTTTGAGTACAATCTATTGAGTATAGGTCTCTTTGCTTTATGTAGAAGCATGAGTATATATTATGTTATTTTCGGACGCTTGTCCTTTAACACTGATTTCAGTCATAACCAATTACTCGTGACCGTCAATTTTCTCTTTAAATAACCCGCTGATCCGTCAACGTCTTCCTTAAACACTTGACCTGAGACACAGGTATAGCATCTGCTTTCTTTCGCTGTCTGTTCTAGAGTTTCCTAGTCGTGTCGTCCAACTAAAAAACCCTCTCAGCTTACTACGCATGTCCAAGGCCATCCAAAATTTCTTTCATGGGTATTCCAGCGACATAGCAAACAACGGCTTTCGTAAAACTGATTTCTTCAAACTGAAGAGCTTCCCTAACAAACGACCTTATCGACATAATATAAGAGTGCATTAGCTTCGCGTTTCCGGCGAACGGCGCAAACGCTCTTCGGAAAGTCTTCTTCTCAGTAAGACTATGAAAATTTCGCCATGCTAACCTCTCTTTGTTCTTTGGAATATTGCTCTGTTGCTGCAAGCCTCGATCAAGATCTGTAACAGTAGAGATCGGTTTGCCGGTAATATGATGAGGAAATTTTGATGGTTTTATAAGAAAGAGAAGAAACCAACCTTTTAACACTTCCCTATTCCCATTTGTCGGAAATCCGAAGCTTATTTGATCTCTTCCAACGACGCGTGAACGGAAACGAGTCAAAACTAAACTCAGTGATACATACCTGCTTTGCCACTTGTCAAGGGGGACACAAACTCGCATCACAGTGCCCGGTTTGAAGTCCATATTAGTCCGGTGTCAAATAGCAGATATATATTTCTTATCAATGCCATTTTTTGAGCTTAGGGTCACCGTGATTTGCCAGTTTATGTGCAAGAAAGGGCCCCAATTTGGCAAATTTGCAGACTTTGTTACGCAATTTTTCATACATAAACCCTTCAAGGACAGAAAGCATGCAAAGTCATGCCTGAGTGAATGAAAAAGTCTGTAAATATTGCCACTTAGAGTTTCCTTGCATAGCGCCTTTGACAAGGCTGCTGGAAATATCGTGTAAAACTTACCAATTGAAAGATGTAAAGTTTTTCCCATCGCGCCCAGTCTTACCTAATGGTTTTTGAGAGGAAATATTTTATTTCTTTCTTGCTTTGCAAACAGTGTGGATAGTTAGAAAGAGCGAGGCACCCGACTTTACGTAGCACTACGAATACTGGTGCGCCGAACGGATGCTTTGCGGCATCCAGTGCAATTGTTAAATTAAATTAGGCCGTGCCTTACCGAATATCGGCATGATGGATGTATCTTCATTGCCTTCCAGCCTAGCCTGTCTTAGACAAGTTTTTAGTTCTTTTTAGTCTTTTTTATTTATTTGCTGGTTAGAGCTACTCACCTTCGGCAAATTTTCTCCAATCTATTAAAGTACACAGCATATATACTCAGTACAGTCTAAATTGATAAAGTTTAGCTCAATGACAAGCACTAGTAAGAACATTATCTTGGAAAACATAATACTCTTGGACAGTGCTCTTTTGGGCTACTGCTTGATAACTCCAGCATAGTCTACTAAAACTATTCACTGGTATCTCAAGATATGAATCTGAATTGAGTTTTAATAAAAGCCTTAATCGATTCTCTCTACCCATCAATGTTTAAAGGTCTGCGTGAGTTCATGAAAATTCTTTGCAACGCATCCAACACGACATACAAGGTAGAAGAAATAATAAGAAAATGCCTTGAATCAGTAGATAAATGGTCGTTACCAATCAAGACCAGACACTTTTAAGTTTGTACTGCTATGTCACCTTCACTTGTAAATAATTGTAACTAATATCTACTACTGAAGATGACATAGGAATGTCAAAACATGTCTTGCAAACTTGGAATTTTTGTCCTATTTTTTCAAATGCTCAGTTGGTGCTCACTTGATACTGCCCCTTTAACCCGTTTTTTTTATTAGATCTTGCCGGTGGCTTCCGTCTTGACGACAACAAAGTCAACTTGAGTAAATTTATCCAGAAATAGGGCAAAATACGTGTCCTTCGAGTTTCACGCGAGTGCGTGTATTTCTCTTGCCAAATAGGCTACTCGCAATCTGCTGAGCCTGAATATTCGTGTCAATCTACCGCCCGTGGAATGATATCGTCTGAGTTGCGGGTTAATTTCCACCATTATGACTATAACAACGTCACGTGATGATCGATGAGTTGCTTCTTTTCACAGTACATCACGCAAACTCTTTTTAAGGACTTTTAATCTTTGCATCGAAAAAGACAAGAAAAGGAACGAATTTTAAACTTGTCTTCTCCTATTTTCCTTCTCGGAGCCTTCATTAATCTTATTTCCCAAAGTAACAAGAGACTTATTTGCAAAACATCGGAGCCAATCCGGCGTGATATGAGTTCTTAAGCTGATTGAATCTGGCGCAGTAATCTATTCAATTCGCTCTGTAATAGACGCACGTCCGGATATTCCAGTGTCAATATATTTTACACTGTCCTCTAATATTAAACAGTGGGCTTGGTTTTAAAGAAAGGAAAAAAACACGAACCAATTTCAATCGTTCTTTCACTTCTAGTTGTGGGCGGCAAAGGTGCAACCCGCTTACAAGCGTGGCTGGACGGATATTTCAGTGGTGATGAGTACTTTTGAGTTTTGCCGCTCGCCGCAGTAATTGCGCTCGATAAAATATCCTGCCAGCTGTGCACGCTACAAAGGGTCGCGGGCCACGAACTTCATGCCATCCTTTTCTTTGCCTCGTTCCAAGGATAAAGAAAGAGAGAGAGAGAGAGGAAGATAGATACTTCCATGTGAATACTGAACCTTCAAATTTTAGTCCCTTGGCTCTGATAGTGAGCGAAGTATTTGAAGTCAAAATTGGGTTCATAACATTGTTTGGGAAGCAAAAACACATATTACTCCATTCATTATTTGTAAGATCGTTCAGTTTTAAAGATTCATTTCTTCACAATACTAATTATCCGGCTTTATTGCATTCGAATCTTCAGAGATAACTTTATTCTGCAGTGTATTTTCAATATGTGAGGTTATTTTTAGGCAACGAGTGGATATGCAATTTTTTCCCTGAGAGGGCAGCCCGAGGGAAATGAATCACATATCCACGAGGTGCCTTAAAATAACGGGCTTATTTTTCACATGGGCGAGGTTTTCAGGACTGTGACGTAAAACGGTGGTAAACAATTCTCATGTTTTCAATTTGAGAAACCGTTCAGCAGCATTTAAAATGTAATAACATTTTTAGTAGTATAAATATAACGCTGTGATCTTGTTTGCCAGTTTGTTAAACGCGATGCATGTGGGAGTGCTGCGAGGGGAGTATTTCTGTAATATTCCGCAAGGGGATTACCAATTCCAATATTCCCCTACTTTTTTAAGACAGTTCCTAATTAGCGTTTTTTTCCCAATATAATCAGCCTGGGAGAACAAAGGCAAACGAGCCACGCGAAATATAACAAATGCTAATTTTATGACTGAATGATTAGAAAACTACGAGCTTTAACATGCTTGAGAGAGAAAAAAGATCAAAAAATCATCTGAAATAAAATCCAGTTTTTGCAAGGTTGATTTTTTTAAGAGAGTATATATTATCATACCAATCACACGTAATAGCTGACGACAGTTTCACGTTGACACGCCCGAGAGATAAGAAAACTTACACTGGCCAGTTGATCGCTAAGTTTTTCTTAACTGGCAATTGTAAGGGATCTTCAGCAACCAATCACGACGAAGAAGCCGAAAAAAGCGTCGCAAAACTGCACATTTAACTATGACAAAAAACTCCAGCAATTATGCACGCTTTTCACGTGCATTTTTCTTGTCCAATCCACGACGTGAGATGACCTGTTTTGGAACTGTGTACGACTAGAGCATTTTCAATTTTCTCGTCTTTGTCTCTAAACCCCTCATATCAGTTTAGCTCTAGAAGGGTTAGTGCACATTTTGCACGAAAATCCACATGGAATAGCCAAAAATTGATTGTGGAAACGGGAAGCTACATTTTCAGATGAAGCTTTTGTTATCGCGCAACCAGACTTGCGGGAAGCAGGAACGGGACGAGGGAGTGTCTTTACTAGAATTGACACAAGCTAAAATTTTAACCAGTTCAATTTTTTTCCCGTTAGATCACTAAAATACAAAAAAGTATAAATAACTTGAGCAAGACAAAGACAGGACTCGCGATGTGATATAAAACAATAAATGTCAACACTTATAGGATAAGCGGGTTTCTATACACTCCCCAAGAGTTTCCTCTGCTTTTAAGCCTTTTACGTCAAACCTGGTTTTGTCAGCACTTCGCAGACTCCTCTCCAATTGACATTTGGGTCCTATCTCTTTGCCTAGTATTGACCCTATTGGAGTAATACAGAAAGTTCCCTTTAAATAACATTTTCCTTGAATGTTAATCAGACCTGATTCAAGTTGATCCCTACTTACC
>BLAZ01000634.1:917721-920221 GCA_014633955.1 Acropora tenuis
TTCAGCATGCGAATCGTGATAGCGAATGATGTAAGCGTAAGTTTACCAGGGAAATAAACTGTAGGTTTTTGACCAATCAGAGCGCACGTAGTTTCTCAATTGTTTCGAAATCACGCCTTAACGCTATTGGTTCATGATTATCTATCAAGTTATGGTGCTTGCGAAAGTTGAACGGGCGCGAGAGAAGGCTGACTCCAGCTTCCTTTGTTTTATGAGGAAAAAGTTTGTCAAGGCAAATGTAGACTTTCATAATCGAATGAAATATTCTTTTGTTTCAAAGATGATAAACCTTTCTAACCTAGATGCCGTGGAGAAAATTCAAAGAAATATTTAAACCAAAGTGAGGCCAGTAGGTCTTAGTCAACATTAATAAAGAGGACTGGCACAATACGCCGCCATTTATGAAGGTGGTTTATTGTTTGTGCTATTCAACATTGACAGAGATTTAATAACCCTGTTTCTCCATTTTCATTGTCTCTCTTCTAACAGGTTATTGGAACTCCACCGTTTTTGGAAGTCGACGTTGTCCCGAGTGGTTGCCAGGCACAGTCGGTAAGAACCGTGACAGAAAAATGTGGAAATCAAATGTTTTGTCACGCAAGTGCTTTGTCGATTGTGTGACAAAAACTGGCGCATTGGCATCTCTGGAAGACTGTTAGCAGCTTTTAATATTTACACTTATTTACATATGCCTCTTGAGTCATTTAATTCAACAGCGTTTTTTTTTGTTTTTTCTTAGTGCTTTCCCTTTTTGAAACTGTTTGTACATGTTTATGACATCAACGACAATGTTCCACAGTTTATTCACCTGCCATATCATGTCAACGTCTCTGAGGTGAGGAATGACGATTGTCTATGTTAACAATCAATCAATCAATTAATCAATCAATCAATCAATCGATCAATCTGTCAATCAATCAACCAATCAATCAATCAATTAATCTATCAATCGATCAATCAATCAATCAATCAATTATATTAAAGACAGATTAACTAAAATCAGCGACAAAAGTTTGTTCTCTCTTAAAATCACTTCTCACTAATTATTGCAGAAGTAGCAATCCCCAACAATCCTTAGGGACAGTTAAATAGACATGAAACCCACACCACATATAAAATTCCCTCAAGATTTCACCGCTCTGGCGATAAAATTCATCACAATGGTTCACCATTTCAGATTGAATGCAGGGTTTATTTACATTACTAAATGTGATAATTCTTTGTCACTATTTTTTTTCTTTGTAATTCAACAGACGACCAAAGTAAAGACAGTGGTGTTTTCTGTGTCTGCCATCGATATCGACACCGGAGTGGGGCCTAATTCTCAAGGCAATAAGGAAGTGACATTTGACATTGTAGGAGGCGATTCGGTAAAAATCTCAACAAATGTTAAACACCATATCCTGAAGAGCTTAACATGTTTTTGAGTAAGACCTTACTATAAAGTTTCTAATCGTTTGTTTACTAAAATTCGACAGCCTTCGAGGTACACTTGATGAATAAGGGAAAAACACTTCCCAGAAGTTTGCACAGGGACACTGAAATGTTTTCGATCAGCAAATCATGTGTGTCCAGGATTGCTTTCAATTCGATGCATGCGCCTTTTATATGCGTCAGGAAGTGTACCCTCGTTCACACACACCATCACTTTTGGTGAGAAATACGGAAAGGAAAGGTCATATGATGTCCTTCTAATTCTGCACTTCAAGGAGGCAAACAAACAAACAAACAAAAAACAGTAACTGAAAACACAACCTAAAACAAAGAATCCAACATAAACGCTAACCCTACTGTTGAAAAAAGTGGTTCGTGCTTAGAATCAACTGGAAACTGCTGCACACATCAGAAATGACATTTTTTTCTTTTCTTCTTAGAATGAGACATTTTCCATTGATGGCTCATCCAATGCAGGAGACATAATATTAGAAAAACCACTGGATTTTGAAAGCCCAAACAAAATTTTTCATCTAAACGTTACAGCAACGGTAAGAATTAAAATAATACTTCCATGGTAGTGCATTTCTCTGAGGTTAAAGTTTCCATTGGGGCGTCCTGCAGCAACACGTTTTTGGCGCGGCAAAGCTACAGGGAAGTTTAAATTGACCACAATGGTGACTCGAGTGGAAACTGTCCGGCCAAATATAAGTTTACACTCCCTAAAGTATGTCACAATTATTCCTGCAACAAGGGAGACGTAATTTATGTCGGGATTGCTATGAATGGTTTTGAAATAGAAATAGCAGCCTGTGAGCAGGCTCTCCGAGGGACTGGGGCTGGGGTAGAACCCTGGTTCTACCCCACCCCCAGTCCCTCGGAGAGCCTGCTTGCGGGCTATAGAAATAGGGGAACGAGAGACTAAATAAGACTAATAAATAAGAAAATGGTTTGAGGTCAGGAGTAACATATCTTGATTGAAAATGATCGACTGGGTGACTGGAGTCCTGAGAAGGACTGTCCTTGGCGACTGAAGTTTCGACAACCTGTGTGGAAGCCATATTCA
>BLAZ01000634.1:955536-958036 GCA_014633955.1 Acropora tenuis
CAGCTAAAGACGTGGGTTGACGCTGCCCTGGTTTGGAATGAATGCAAGTTAACTAGTTAAGATTCAAGACCCTGAATCTTGGATCTTGACCCATCACTTTCAAACTTGCATTCGTTTAAACCATAGTAGCGTCAACCTATGTCGGATTGTGCAGCTGGTTACGTCGAGGACTGTTATCTCAAGCTTAATGCCCGTAAAACGCCAGGAAACCGTTGTTGAGGGGAATACTATCGACTTCCAAAGATACCTGCCAGATTTTGAGACGATTCAATGACTCGCATCACTTGTAAAGTAATATTACTTTTACTTATCGCAAAGTAGGCTTCAAATCTTTAACGACGAATGACATTTCAGGCCTCTGACGAAGACTTTGACCCCAATTCAGTCATATCCCACTTTGTCGTTGGAGGTGCTGGTGTTGATATGTTTCACGTGGAGCCAGACCCTGGTCACGTGCGAGTCGCTTGCTCATTGATTGATAAAGAAGATTCAAAATTCACTTTACAAGTCAGTGCATCTGATGGCGAGAGAACATCAACTAACCCTGCCACTGTAGACGTAAGTGCTTCTTTGTTGATGGAGCCCCGCATATTCATAACCAAAGTGAATGTTACGCTTCACCGAACTCGACTTGATCCACTTGCGTAAGGTGCTGAATTTTTCTGTACAGCGGCGTTGGACCGAGAATTCCGCTATGGCCATTGGTTGGGTTTGTCTGCGGAAGAAGCGAATTAAACTCTGACATGCTTTGTAAAAGGCCAAGTGGACGCTTTGGATAGGGTGTTTTCACTCACGTGATCAATGAGCATGTTTTTCATCCATAACAAAAGAACATAAGATCATAGTTTAATTCCCGGAGGATTAGTTGGGAACACCAACATGAACGCCATGACGTCACGTGAAAACACTCTTTCGAGAGGAATGAGAACCAGCCTTACCAGCTTTTTGTCACGTAGGCTAAGCCAAACCAGGCTTAAATAATTGAACTCTGATGCCTTAAATTAACGTAGACTTTTTTTTGTTTTCTGTAGATATTCCTTTTGCGCGGTGAAGATGCTGTCATTTTAACGACAGGCATTCAACCAATGCATATGGAGATAACGAGAAAGAGACAAGAGTTTATCGGGTATCTTTAAAACATCAATGGCCGATACTCACTTTACAATTTAAATGTGCTTTTGTGTTTTGCTTCACCTGATACTCCCATAATGCCATCGAGTTAATAATTACTAAATAATATTGAATTGTTGTAGGATGCTCGAGTTAATAACAACAGGAAAGGCATTTATCAAGCATTTAGTGCCACAAGACGAAACAAACATATATGTATCAACAAATCGTCCGTGTGACATTACTCCTCAACTCAGCAGCATTACCGGTCTATATTGCCACGCATTTGTACAGTTGCTGGGGGTTACAGACTTTATTTCGCGCGAGGGAAATGTTCGTTATACACGCAAAAACATTCTGTCACCGAAGTAATGGATCATTCAACCAAAGCAGCGCTGCCCAAGCTGCCTGCCCGAGCTTTCCCCGCTCTCCGGTGAAGAGGTTGAAGGTGACCGAGTGGAGAGGCGTGCAGGATCTGGTACAATGATCCTTTCTTTTGTTTCAGGACATCTGTGACTTTTCACGTAGTCAAGAATAAAACGGTGTTAACAGGCTCAGAAATTATAAGGTAAATGAGACATACAAGGTGCATCTATGGCGGTCTAGGTTCACCCGCCTATGTGCTAAAATATCTTTATTTCAAAGCTGAAAATATTTTCTGAAATTTCAGTACATCATTTCCGAGTTCACTGCAGCATTTCTTTTGTTATGGACATCAGCGTTCATTCATATTGAAATTAGAACTAATAACCATAAAAAAGAGATTTCGTACTTAGACTCGTTTTGAAAGAGAGACTGACAGGAAATGGCTTATTAAAAATCGCAGTCTCAAGTCACGAAGAAGGCCGCGTGTTTTCAGCGCTTTGCATCGATTGCATAAATTTGGAAGGTTTGGAGTCCTGCTGTTCGAGCAGTTCAAATGAACTGAGTATATATCACTAACCACAATGCAATGGGAATTGTTCTCAGAATTGGAACAACCGAAGCCAGATTGGTTTAAACCATTCTTTATTTGGGGAAATCAATTTCGACCTCACGTTTTTCTTGGCTTTGTCTAACAGCTACCTCACAGGCAACAAGGAGATCTTCGTTGCAATTTATGAACAGTGGAAAATTCAAACCTACCAGGTCTACCAGAGCCCTGTACGTGTGGTCCCCGAGGCGAGGAAAGCAGAGGATGATGAGGATTTGTCAGCCGTAGCCGGGGCAATGATTTGCTTTGGAGTGCTGATCGGTATCGCCGCTGTTATTGTGCTATTCACACTCATTCGGTGAGTCAGTTAACTGACTGTTTTCTATTGGGCATTACGCATAGTGATAACAAACAAATGTACGTAGCTAACGTCGGTAAGGCTTAATTCAGAAAGTATTTCGAAAAAAAAAAAAGAAC
>BLAZ01000634.1:998036-1000536 GCA_014633955.1 Acropora tenuis
TTTCTTTTCCCCTGAGTAGTCGGTCTCTTTTTTCAGATTCTCATTCCTGAGATTCCATTTTTCCAACTCCAACAACAATGAAACACTTATCCATCATGCCATCGTATCTCTCTTCCAGTCAAATCCCTGTCTCACACATTTTCATCACTTTCGCAAGGCATAAGCAGAAAAATCCCGGTTTCCGATGAAACAATTTGAGAACCTTGCTCGTCTTATTTTCTTATGAATTCATAGAACCGCTATCACTGTTTTACTTCAAGTGGTAAACGAATCAGTATTAGCCACTTGGGGATGTGTGGATACATCAGTGCAGTTATTGGCTCGTGAATTCTTAGTAATCGCCAATGACTCACAATTAAAGCCAAATAATTGAAAGAGACCCTGTTACCTCTCCAGACACAGTCTGTGATTGGAAAACGAAACAATAAGTGGAACAACACAAGTAACACCTTTAGCACTGATAGCAATTTGTAACTTACAAGTTATTATAGGAACCAGAAAGATAAAGGCTTAGAAGAGCTACTAGATCATTCTAACTCTACCAATCAGCTCACTGAACTTGTTCAAAAAAGCCTCAGAAAAACGATAGCTCACAAACACACCTTGTGAATTTAAAAATTCTTAAAAGACGAAGGCTGCGAAGGACACTGATACCAAAGCTATCGCCTGTAAAAAGCTGTACGATGACTTCAACCACTCCTCCAAGGACGACCTACGGGAAGAAAAAAAAAACATAACAAAAAAGCGCTGATATTCACTATTAGTGATGGGTCAAAACAGGTGGTTATCGTTTCGAAAATTGGGACTTTCGGGATTTTTGACCTGCTGTCACAACAGCTCACTTTATTTATCGATGTATTTACTATTGGGTAGGGGGGGGGGACTTCAAACATAGAAACAATAGGGTGTGCTATGTTTCTTCAGTCGAAATGTGAAGGCATGTAGTGTATATAGAGAGTCTGATCTTAGGACGGGGGAGAAAAATGGAAAACTAGAAAAGACGACATTCATTAGTAGCTGCAGGAGCCCATCAGATGGAGCCTGCATCTCCCATACAAGCCCTTGGAGCCAACCCTTTCCCGAGTAGATTTATAAATAGAACGATTTCCTGGGGAGGTTTCACGCGCTAATAAAGGAAAGAGCCAATGAAAATAGAGAAATGACAGCTGGCAGCACGCGCATTCATGCGATTCAAGCGCATTACAAAGGAAAATGGTTCTATTTATAACTCTACTCGGGAAAGGGTTGACTCGAAATTAATGGAGATGGAAGCTCCATCTGATGGGCTCCTGGTAGCTGTCAAAGCAAAAGGCTAACTTTTTAAAAATAATGAGAATTTGGGGTTCGTTGATCTGTTGTTGTCTGTTAGTATATTGATAAATGACCTATTTGGGCGTCAAATTCAAATAGACATCGTAAAGACAAGGAGTGTTACTTTTCCTCAGTCGACGAGTGAAGGCTTGTAGTGCGTGCAGAAGATCTAATCAAGTGTCAGACGCGTGAGAACAACTTCGACCATCTCGTTCTCGGGAATCTTTTCACATCGGACGCCTCTAAGTATAGACCACTTTCATAAATGGCGGAGTATTTGTTATTCTTTTGTATTCACGTTAATTAGACCAACTGATCTCATTTTGGTTTAAATATTCTTTTGAGTTTTGCCCGTGGCAGCGAGGTTAGAAAAGCTAATTAACATTTAAATAAAATATATTTAATTTAATCGACATTATGAAAGAGGTCTATGGGGAAAAAAGCCCTGGGGCCCGCTTCTCGAAAGTCCCCAAACTATTCGGGAGCATTACGAGTGACATAATTCTCTTTGTAGGCACGACACTTCGCAGTTATTTTAATTTTTATCCCCTTTACAACATACGAAAAGAAAAGACCAGCTTTTTAGAATAAGCGGGTCGGAATTTTACGAATGGCTTTTCGGGCACGAAACGTTTTCGGGAGTTTCGAATCCTCCGAGAAACAGGCCTCTAGGAACGAGGTTACAAGTTAGAACTTTTACGAATAAAAACCGGTATCCGAAATACAGGCTTAAACATTTACAAGGAAAAAAGGCATCACCTTGAGGTGAGCTTACCGCGCAATCAAATCTGTTGAATGCCGATTTAAAGTAAACTCTGGGACCCAGTCCGTACATTTTCAACAACATCTCGGCTATAAATATACTAAGAAATACGTATTCTGAAACATCTGCAAAAAAAAAAGGAGGACAATAAGTATACCATCAAGTGAATTAAATTGAAAGATACAATTAAGCAATCGTATGCAGTTCAAAGATTTGAGGGTTCAGCAAGCAAAAATAAGTAGACGTTTATGGCCTCAGTCTCCCACCCACCCCCTCCCCCACCAAAAAAAACAACTTACCCATCACAAAAAGAATGATACCATAGGTTACACGGGTAAAAATGCTTCTTGACGGGCCCGTACCCAATTCTTCTGTCGTTTAAATAGGCTTTCAATATCATCACTACTTTCGCAACTCTTCTGATAC
>BLAZ01000634.1:1033036-1045536 GCA_014633955.1 Acropora tenuis
CATAAACGCAATTTACTTTCGATTTTGGAGGACGAAGGAACTTGCACAGTCCCACCAAAATCGGTGAAAAAGCACTGATCGCGTTTCATCTTTGTGATGTATGGCAAAAACAGCTTTTTTTTTCTTCTTGACGCTCCGTTTTCAGAATTTTAATTAACGTGCGTGTAAAAATTAACGTGTGATTCAGTATTTAGAAGGCAGAATTGGCGAATTTCGATATTTTTTAAAATTCAGCAGTAGACAATAGACCTCGGCACGAGGCCCCAGGGAATAAACCCCACAAACACTGTATTTATTCCCGGGGCCTCGTACTGAGGTCTATTGTTTACACTTCAGTTTCAAAATATCGAAATTGGCCTATTTGTACACGGATGCTCTGGCCTCCAAATACCGGTCGAACCAAAGGGCCTGAAAAATCAAAGACTGTCTTTTGGAGGAATGAACACGTATCGAGATTTGTGTGGGATGGTGAACAGTATCGAAAACAAGAAAGGACTTAAAAAAGACAAAGTGTGTCCACATCGTCCAGTGCCCAGACAGTCCAGCAGGTTGCTCGTGGTCACGCATTCGAAGAGAAGGCAGTGCGTGACATAGCGACTCACGCGTATTTTCGGTTGTCCTTTCTCCTTGCCAAAACCTTACTTTTCGTGTAAACGACAATCGGAAATACTTCTGTCAAGCTGCGTTGTTATCAAAAGCACTACAGCATCACGTTGCGTACTTCACTAAGTTACCAGCAAATACACTATGGAGCTTTTTAATAATGCCTACCTGATAGATCATCCCTTCACCTCGAACACTGTGCCAAAACCAGCGACAGCCATCTACCTGCTCGCTAGAGAAGCAGTCCTCGAAAATGCGCCCTTTCATCTTGCTGTAAATTGAATCAAGAGGTTTACAATGGGTTAATTTAAATAATAAAGAAAAAACACATGAAAACGGCGGCCATGTATTTTCTGACATAACAATTGAAGAGACTGGGGGTGATGTTTTTACACGTGACCGCTGCTACTCTTATCCTTGCAGACAGCCGCTGATAATCTAGGACGGAACGACAAATACCGGAGTGGCAACATTTGTCTCTTTGTGTTTCGTGCGTGCTAAATTCAAGATGTTTGGATGCCTGGTTTCTGGACGCCTGGTAAGTTGTGCTCCCTCGTTTTAAAGACATGTTTCAAGTTTAGCCAATGTTTCGGAAAGAGATCTCGAATCCGTGGTCTCATTTTGCATCTATCGGTAATAATTATTCGAAGGTGGGCGATATTCAAGGATACTAAGAGTAGCCGTCAGTAATCATAGAAGGTGGAAGAGTCGCTGACACTCTTAGCTCTCCTTCGATGTCACAATCTTTTGTTTTAGTTTGTCAAAAATGCCTTGAATTCGCTTGATTGCCGTAATATTAGCACTACATTATTATTGCAACTTTGAGTTACGAAGCTGCTCAACAGGGGTGGGGTTCGGGTGATGTTCGAATTTTATCGTCGTTTATCACATCGCTTATTTGGAGGAGCAGCTACTGTAATTTAGATTTCCTTCATAGAATACATGAAAGGCCAATATATGCATCTGTAACCAAGCATTTCCTTCCTTCCATTGTCATAATCGTCTTAAATGGTCAATTATTAAATTTAAGAGAAAGTGTGTCAAATGAAAATTTCTTACTTTTTCGTGATGTTTCCAGATTTTCGTGTTTTGTCTGCCATACGTTCATTATTTCAAATATAGCCAGCATCAACAAATGTAATGAATTCTTGCTTGTTTTCACTTGCCCCTAACTCCTTTAAAGGGGAACTCCAGGGCAAAAATAATCTTTTCTTATTAGAAAATTGGCCTATATCTGCAGTTTCAATTTTTGATATTTTTTCTCATCGTGGTATTGAAGTTAGGTAGCTTTTTTCGTTAAAAGGTGACAAAAAAACCTCCACCAGTTCCACCATCTTGGATAAAACATGAACGGCATTACTTTGGCCAGCAGTGTGAAGTGAAGTGTGAAGCCAGAATGTCAATTGACTTTCGTGCGGGCAGGAAATTCATAAATAACCCTTCAGTCTCCTCTCAGTATTCTGTCCTGGTTTCTGTCCTCAAACTTGTGCTGTCAATCTTGAGTTTATTCACTATTGAAAGTTAATTTAAAAAAGTGAAAATGGAAGCTGCTGTGTCCGTGTTTGCAATGATTGCTCAGAAAAGACAGGAGGGCACAAGTGGTCGGGTAACATCCATTTTCATCAATGTAGCCACCAGCATATTTCTACCTCAGAGGCCAAGCTGATTTGTTGGCTTAAGCCAGGCATGCAAACTCACTTAGCTTTAGCGGAAATGGTTCTTAGTCCAAAGCTTTTGAAGGATTTAGCTAAATTGACTGACTTAAATTGTCACAGTGGCAAAATTGAGGTCTACGATTCCATAATACTTCAGCATGCCTCCAAACGTGAGCATTACTCTTACCAGGGCATGGTGGTAAGGACCCAGTTAGCAGCTTTGGACAACAATGCTAACATGCAGTAAAGCTTTAATAAAGCCAGGCACGCTACAAGCTTTGCTTTCCAAAAGCAAACAAGGGATGGGCGGTCAAACCAATTAACGAGAAGAAATCATAACAGTTCTTGTCAAATCTTCTTTCACAAGTGATCAGTAGTTTTTAACAAGGGAATGCAGTCCCACTGCAACCACATGTTCAACTACCAAGGAACGTTGCCTCAAAACAAGCACCAACTAAGGCAGAGGCAATACAGCAACATCATTCCAGAATTAACAGGCAGGGTGACATCACAATAATTCAGAGAACCTGTAAAACACTCAAATTGAAAAAGCATATATAGACCAGTCATTGCAAAAATGGTTGTTTTTGCCCTGCAGTGCCCCTTTAAGTTTGCTTTTATTTCCAAAAAAATGCATAATTCTGATCACTTGTTTCACATAATTTGAAAGCAGGGAAGTTTCTGATTGAGCCTTCCTTATATGCAACAATTCGAAGAGTTTCTTTTTTCAAGATCAAGTTGTTAGGAAATAATAAAATACAATAATAGAACAGGAGGAGCATCTTAGAAAGGGTAATTTTTAGGTTTTGTGCTTTTCAAAATTGCTCGTGGTCTCTTGAAAAGCAGAATTAGTTGGACATGTGACATGTTTTTGCCTGTGTGATACTGAAGTTGATCTAAAGAAGAGAAAGGGGATGCTGGGAAAATAATTATTTCTCATTTTTCAATGTCTCGCTTTACATGTATTTCATCTGTTGCCTCCAGCTAAGAAATATGGAATTTATGATGGTTATTGCAAATTAGTACAAAAATCCATTTTATCAGCATGTACCTGGTGACTGTTGTAAAGTATAGGGTGCATGAAGGGTAAACAGCTTTAATTTCATAGCATGAGTACTGTACGTCACTTCATACAATAGACCATTATAAGGTAAAGTTTAGGCAAGCCAACCCCACGCAAGATTCTTTCTTTTGGATTTTTAATTTGTTTCCCATTATTGAGTTGAGCTTTCCCTGTTTTGCTCTTTCATTATATCAGTGATAACACCATTAAGTAAAACACCAAGTGTAGCACAATTGCCTTTGGTTGGGGCTCACCTCCACGATTTTTGCACCCACTGGTTTTTTGGAGATTTTCATGTCCAGCACTGGGGGCCTTAGATTTTAGTAATGTGCTCATTAACTGATTATTATTAATAATAACGTCCATTCATATTTATGGCAAGTTGAATAAATGGCCTAGTGGTTGGCTGATCATTTGCCCAAATATTCCTATGTGTTTCTGTTTACGTCATATAACTTCGCAAAATCTAAAATACAGGTATTCAACATTATACGGACAGGCACATTGGAATAGTTACTTCTGGAAGTGAAGATCTTAAGCAATCTAATTGCATTGGCCTTTTTTTTTTAGCTAATGGTAGTTATTTACTTCTTCATTTTTACTTTTATCAGGTGCAGACAGATGCACAGCAAGTTGGTCCAACTCAGTTTGTTTTCAACCTGCTGGATGTGGAGCAATTATTTACTTCTTCACTTTTACTTTTATCAGGTGCAGACAGATGCACAGCAAGTTGGTCCAACTCAGTTTGTTTTCAACCTGCTGGATGTGGAGAGCATTCATCATGTGGTGGTTTTCCTCACTGGTGTCACTCCATTCCCAGATGGTATGGGTGGAGCAGTTTATTACTGTTACCCCACCTCTGAAGGACCAGCTTCACAGCTACTTGGATTCATTGCCAACACTAAACCAAGTGCTATCTTCAAACTTGCAAAGGTAAGAATGAAATGCACTGCACCATCTTTGGTAATAGAAAAGATTTTTAGGAAGGATCTTTACTTGTTTACCCATTACATGGGAACTGTCATTATTTCAACTTTTAGGTACTGGAGGGGGGTGGAGAGTAACATTAAATTTTGGTAACATCCATCAACCATAATTTTGACCTGTGGGGTTCTCCCTTAAATTGCAACACAAATAGTGTTTTTTCTCCTTTTTCCACTGGCTCATTCATTGCACATCACACAAAATATTATGTGTCTTATTTAAGAACTCTAATCTAGCGTCTATGTTTCAGAAGTCTATATCCAAAAGTTGATGTGCAATAGAATGTGACTTATCAGTTCACAATATCAACTATGGTTGCTGAGTATTTAGTACTTTGTCCACCATTCACCATGTAGTGGGAGCAATCTCCTGCAGCTAGTCTAATTGATTGTGGTTGCAGACCAATCAGAATGGATGGAGGCTCTCCAATTCATGAATGAAACAGGACTTTGTCACACAAGTGGCGTTTTGTTTTCCCACTGTAGAAATCACTACAATCTCAGCCACTGGTTAATTTGTATAAAAGTTTTGACCTGAACAATCTAAGGGGAATAAGAGTAGCGATAGCTAACATTTTGTCTCTTTTTGCTTTACCCGTGATGATATTGAGGGCTCTAAACATCTATGCCGCCTACCTGTACGTAGCTTTTTGTTGCATGCTGTTTGACTTGCATACGTATGTTACATTGTTGTTTATCAGCTTCTTTTTCGTGTGGAACTTTCTTTAGATGGCCTCCCTGTTTTGACATGGACTTTGATAAGGTTTTATGAAACAATTTTGTTTTTAATCTTCAAATTTTATTCAACAAGTGTAATTGGAATATCCACTCCATTTTCCATTATTTGTTTGCTTCAGTTTTAATCTTCATATTTTACCTGAGTTCATGCCTTTATTACAGGTAAAGCCAGAGGAAAGGGTGCAGAACCCTTTCTCCATGAATTCCATGGAAACCGTTCCCACAGGGGCTCAAATAGGAATTTCAATTGAGCCCCTGGACCAACTTGCTCAGCAGACACCCGCTGCAAACGCAACTCCTTCGACGCTAAACTCTTTTGTCGAATACACACAGAAAATGTTGGAGAATTTCTTCAACTTTGCGTCTTCCTTTGCCATAACACAAGCGCAAATGACTCCCAATCCCTCGGAAAGCTTCGTTCCTTTTAGCGTGGTGCAAAAATGGTATGACAATTATCAGAGAAAAATGAAGAATGATCCAAATTTCTGGAAAAGGTGATTTGACAAAAGTATAGGTTACCTGGCGTTGCAAGAACGAATCAAGAAAGTAACCAACTGATTGTTTGTGGAAATGACATCTTCGTAGTCAAAGCGAACGAGAAGTTATATAAGAACAAGTAGCAAGAAGGAAGCATATCTTGCATAATAAGGCACCCTTCCTGTGGCCAAATATTTCCTCTGCAGTCATTATTTAAAGCCGAAACTACAGCCCATTGCTAGAATGGTTGGAAGAGTATCGTTTCGTATCCCCAGTTCATTGTGATTTTATTTTGGTACTGTCAAGAGAAGAACCATTTTAGGCAATAACATGTGCCAATCATGTTCAAAGCCAATCATGGGTAAAGCAAAAATACACTACAAAACCCGAGCACCTCTTTCTCGGTTTGCTTCTAGTTCGGATTGGCTAAGAACATGACGTGAGATTTCTAGAATCAATGACCACTCGGGAATTGATCATCGATTTACAGCTGCCCTTCGTAGCTCCGCCATTTTCTAACTATGGATAATTGCTAGAAAAGGAGCAAGTCCTCTTTTAGAAAACTTTAAGACGTCAGGGTCCAGTTGTTCAAAGCCCGGTCATTCTAATCCTAGATTAGCATGCATTTTAATAGGCCAATTCCGAGTTCACCTCAGCCTCCGTTTCAAAGCGAGGATAAGTGCGACGTCTTTGTTAGAGCAGTTTTCAAATGACTGTCGAAAGTAATTACGTGATTACGATTGCTACGCTTAGTGATTGGCTTAAAAATTCGCCCCAGTTTTTCAACCAATGAGAATCAAAACCAAAACCAATCGCACCATGTACGCGTGATTTTTCCCGCGCTTCGAGCGAGTTACAGCTATTTGCTAGGAATTGTGATTGGTTCATCGCGCTGTCTGCTCCTGTTGTGATTGGTCGGAGTAATTGCTATGGTTTTGGTTTTTCGACAGTCATTTGAAAACCGCTCTATGAAAATCAATTTTCATTCATATTGAAATTGGAACTAATTATCATAAAAAAAATTATCACTTAAACTCGCTTTGGAAGAGAGAGACCAAGGAAAACTCTGAAATGGCCTATTGCTATTTAATTACCGCTAAAGGAGGATTTTTCACAAAATTTTGGCCTAATAAGGTTCTAAATTACAAATATCTTTTCCTTACATCTAAATCTTGTCAAAAATCCTCCGTTAACTGTTAATAAATAACAATAGCAATTTCCATTTATCCAGGATTAGATTAAGAAGACTTTGAAGAACTGGGCCCAGGATTTCATTGGCTTATCCTTAGAATAGCAATCGGTGGTAAGAAAGTTCGTACTTCATAAGAATGAGTGAGATCGTTTAAGGTTAGAATCACTGTTCGGTTACAACTTTATTGAGGTAATAAAACGAAACACGAACATTACACTAAAGTATCAGCTAGGCGTCTTGCGTTCATAGAACGCTTCATTGTCCAAAGCGTATGTATTCGGTATTTAATAGCAAGTACAAAGCATGCGAGAATTATCTCGTCTATTCCACTACCTAACAAGTTTGAAATACCTGCAGTTATCTCAAAATTAACCTGAAATGCTACTGGTTTTAATGTAACGATCTTTGACCATTTTCAGCTTCAAAAGTGAGCCAGAATTACGCCTGCGCTGAATTACTTGCTTATATAATTTTCTGGAAAAACGTGGGTAGTTTCCAATCGAGTGCTGCGATTGCTCGCAGAACTTTTCTACCAGTCACCAGACAAAGAAAATTAAGTGAGCCAATCATATAACGCAAGACAGATCCAGAAGCCTTTTAAGCGCGGGTAAATCTAAATGGGTTTTACTCTTGCTTCTAATTGGCTGAGAAAGACTTCCAAGAGTTCAGAGCCATTCAGTATGCGGAGAAGATCCTGCTGAAAGTTATCGCTAAATTTCTTTTGTATGCCCCTCTAATTTAACATTTCATAATACGAATCTCCCTTTTTGCCCGGAGAGAGAAAATCTCTAGGAAATTCTTTGTGTGTGGCGTTATTCAGTTGGCAATGGAAGCCTCCTTCGGGCCGCCTGCGTAAGTTGAATGATTTACATCTGCAATCGCGTAAGCAGCGTGAGGAGCAAGTCAACTCGTCTCGAACGATGTAATTGGTGATCATGTGTCGCCCAAGGCTTGCGGTTTGTTGCATTGAGAATATGCCATCGGCGTCTGGAAAGAAGACCAATTAACTGTCAGTCATGTAATTCTGGCCTAAGTGAACTAATGTGGATAGCATTAAAGACATCCCCCTCTTGTTTGGTCAAACTGGTCGGACTTCTTGGAAGGTCGATATATTCCTTAATATACAGGTCGCAGTTCGATCGATCCTCTTGCAATTGAATCCAGGATTAGCAGAAACTTTTGAAGCCATTTGGTTAAAAAACCGAGAAATTTTCACAATAGCTTGGTCCTTGGATTTAATCTCATACCCAGATTTCACTCTATCTTGCACTTGACCTTGGGAGATCTGGGTACGATATTAAGTTGGGTTTTCAACTAGACCTTTCAAAGTTTAAGTTACATCGTTCGGGAATTTTGGACCAACAACGTTCAAGGCTATTTAACCCGGCTTAACCGGTTAATCGCCTTTTGAAGAACTAGGCCCGGAAGTCTAATCGCGATTTGTTTAAAACAGATAGACCCCTTAAAAATTGTTCTCCCCACCCCTAACCACCACTTCTAAACAACACGCCATTGTGTTACCGTTCGTCACTTGGGAAGCACAGAGCAAGAACCATGCTGAAAAAGAAATGCGCGGTTAGAAACGATGGATAGTTACTCTGAACAAATGGCTCAAGTTATTTGCCCCATAACTTTCATGGTTCGCCGACCAAACTGCACCTCAAAACTGGCAGGGGACCGGAAAAGATCGCCTCAAGCCTCGTTTCAAATGTCCTGTTAGACTTACGTGAAGAACTGCACGACGTAGACGGAGACGTCATAGAAACATTATTTCTTAGCATCGGACTAATCACGTGTTCACACCAGTAAAGCAAGTTCCCTCGTTGTAGGTGACACGCGCGGTAAAGCTTCCGCACTTCATCAGCTGTGAGGAGCTTGTTCCAGATGTTTACGGCGCTCAAACTTCCATTGAAATGTTGAATGAATCCTGCTTTTGATTTTCCGGCACCGATTAAAAGAGTGCCACCCCCTCGAAGAACTTTATCTGAGTAAAATGGTGCAGATAAGACGTTATGAACAATACTCAATGATCATTAATCACGACAGACGTCTTCATTTGCAGCTACTTTAGCTCTACATCCCGATTCTTACAATAGGCTGGGTAAGCAACAGGGCGGGAACGTCAGTTGAGGACGGAAGGGCGCTAGGAATAGTTTGGATTATTTTCTGACCATATTCGGGTATTTGTGCTGCGCATGCGCGCGCCGTTGTCAAGCAACGTTTCCGTTCTCTTGCTGAATCAACGTGGATTTTCACGATTGATGACGATGCATAATTTCAATTAAAATTGTTTCTAAAATGAGCATATCTAACCAGGCATAATCAAGCTCGAGTGCGTTCGATCTAATTGGAGTATCTTCTCTTTTTCATAAATGATATTGATCATAATGGATAAAGATACTTTAAAAAGGTGGACGAAAAGTCACTCAGCTTGTCGTGGAAAAAGACCAAACGACAAAAATACAAAGCGTTCTTCTATGTCGAGCGCAAAAATTGTGTTTGCTTTCATGCTTTTCATGAAAAAAAAGTGTAAAGCTGTAAAACTCAACATAATAGGCTAGTTTCGAATTGTACGTACAGAACAAACATTTAGAAACGAGCGACGTTCGAAACTCGTTCCCCGGGACCTATTTCTTTGTCTGCAAGGAAACGAGTTGATAAAGGTTGATTGCCGTTTCGAGCGTTCGCTCTAAAACGTCATCCATTTTGAGTTTTCTGATTAAACTTTACCTTCGCGTTTCACTTCGAATTCACTCCGAATTCACTCCGAGACAACACCACAGTGTCTCAAGAAACTTATTGTCCGTTATATTACTAAAATATTTTATGGCAATAGTTGTATTCGCACGGGGACTTGAATCTTTCTTGATTTTAAAATTAGGCGAAAAGTACTCTTAACCTCTTTTTTGTTTACCTGGTTTGACTGAATAGCGAGTGGATTTGTAATGAAGACCTTCGAAGTAAATGATCATTTGTCTGTTTGCATGATCCCTTATGATGCATACATGATGCCATTTCCTGTCAGTCAGATCAATTCGAGGAAAACTAAAATGAGGACAAACAATTAACAGTACTTAAGCAACTTTTAAACGTTGAAACTTTTAGCTGAAACTTTGGTGCAACAGCACTGCGAAACAGGTGTTTCACCGTGTGAAAGAAATGATCGAAACTTGTTCGGGAACGTTGACACTTGTCTCAAAAGGTTGTTTCTGGTTTGCACTTGGTTCGCTGATTTGCATTGGACGCAAATATTTCCGGTTTCTGATTGGCTTACGCAGCGTGGCCCAAAAAGGCCGGGCCGAGCGAGACCATTTCCACGAAGTGGTGAAACTCTTGTTTTTATCACTACTTCCATTGTTGCGACCGTTGCAGGTGTGTCTTCTTTTAGTGAAACTTGTCTCCCAACGGAAGTTCAAAACAGTTCCACGAAACCGTTCAAGTTACACGATGCAACGCGTGCTGAAGCTTGTTTGTTTTTTTCTTTAAGCTAAAAATTTCAACGGCGGCCTCATGTGCCGCACGTGAAACACGATTATTTTCCTTTCATTCAATCGTGCCGCACGTGGAAATCCCAATGCACACTTCAGCACCGGCATCTGCGCTGCATTCCACGAGACAACCACCAAAATTTGAGGTTTTGACCGCAAATCCTATGTTTACTTTATAACTTTTGTCCTTCCAATGCAGCTTCACAGACAGATATTTCGCACACTTTTTAGCCCATAAACAGGATGGCCAATAATCTCGAAATGCGTTTTAAATGACTATTTTTTTACGTTGCCCGGTTGTTGTGTTTTCTTAAACACCAAAATAAATGATTGATATGTGAACTGTTGTCGTTACCATAACCGACTTCGTTGGCGGTGGGTTCGAATTCCGTTAAGTCATACTTACAATACTGGCAAGCCTTCAGCATAAATACTCATACTCGGGCCTCTTGTGCTCAAGAAAAACGCCTTTCTGTACTTCAAATTGGAGTACGAAATCAATGTCATGTCCTGTTTAGCAGCTGTGGCCTCAGCAAGTTTAAGCCAAAAACAGCACGAGAAAGAGGTCAAGTCTGGAATATCTCCCTCGATGATCGCATAGCTGTTTTCATTTGGTCGGAAATGGAGATCAAAAGAGTCTATGAAGGAAAAAGGAAAGGAAGTATGAGAATGCTCAGAACCTTTGAAGTTCACTTCAGGGAGAATCGCGGTGCAACATTGCTATGCAAACCGAATGATATTAGGTGCTGACAAGAGAGGATGAGGTAAGAGAATGGATCCCCCATACATGGGCCTCTTCCATTGAGTTTTAAAATCTATTTTTAGACAGCCACCTGATTGGTAAATTAAAATGACGTAATAAAATTTTAAATATGCGTGGCATTAGGAACAAGAACTTAAAATAGCTTTGCGAAACTGAAACTAGATTTCAAAAATCTGATGATTGGACACAGAGATTGGTTATCTTATCTCATCCTATCTTGGTGCTGTAAAATACATTCTTTTGTTGTCTGATATTGAGAGCTGTTGCAGACAAATAAAATGGGCCTGCTAAGTGCGCTTCGTTGCAAAGTGCGCAAAAGTGCTGTGTTTTGTTGTCAAATATGCAAATTTTAAACGTTCTTGTCTCACACGTGGCGGTGGTTTAATTTCTTTATGCTCCCTGTTGTCAGCCATTGAAACACCCCTCTGTAACAAACCTGAGGACACCTGGTTAACCACTAACTCGGCAAAAAGTCTACCTGGTCAGACAAAAATCCACCAGTCCATTCCATGTATTAGAAGTGTATATTTGTTTATGATTTTTGTTAAGAGAGTATGCCCACCAGGTTAACTTAATCATAAAAAAACAAAACTGATCAGGTACTTTTTATACACCCAGTCTAGGGATCTGGAGCCTAAAATTTCGCTAGAGTGGGCAAAATAATCCATCAGGTCGGTTTCACCAAGTCAGTTTAGTATTGAGGAGTGTGTTGACAGTTGTCGCTTGCGACATTTGCTTAAGGGAGGAAATGAAGGCATGTCATGAAAGTCTCATCGTAGGTTCCGGTTTAGACTTCTTTACAGATGAATTCAGACTACAAAGGAGAATTTCAGGATCGTTTCCGCGCAAAATGTTAAAGATATATCGTCCTAAATTTATCTCTAAAGAAAAGTGTCGAGGTTATTCCGTTTATTCCTATTCCAGAATAGCCTCCATCGAATGCGCCCTAAACGCTTTTAGCAGAATAAGGTTACCCAGCCACTAATTTGCATCTCATTGGGTAACAACGGCCTCCTTTGTTCTCTGGCTGGCTAAGGTTAACTCAAGGGCGTAGCCAGGGGGGTCCTGGGGTACCCGTGACCCCCCCTTTTGCAAGCCTTTTGTAACCAAACAACCTACAAGAGGTGGCGAAAATGCCATGACGATATCATGGCCATAGTGACAATCTGGTGAGTACCCTCACTTTGACACAGTGTGACCCCCCTTTGAAAAATCCTGGCTACGCCCCTGTAGCTATAGGGTAATCAATGGTGGCCGGGTATTTAGCTGTTCCCGATTGCTTTTTTTGGTCATCATGAGACAAATGAATAAAACCTTTAATTACATCCGAGAGGAGAAACTCATTTTTACAGTAGTTTACAAAGAGGACATGAAATGACATAGAGTTTGAGGTAACACAGTGGTGGAGACCATCCATGGTGTCAAACAAGTAACTTAGTTGATAGAGAGGTTAGCCAGCCCCCCCCCCACCCCCCCATTTTGGCTCTTTTTGCGTTTTTTTAAGAAATTAAACCTTTTGAATTGAATTTTATTCCTAC
>BLAZ01000634.1:1067508-1075008 GCA_014633955.1 Acropora tenuis
GAGTGGTTAAAGAAAACAAAACGGAATATCGGAAAAATTACAGCATCATTTCCAAAGGAAGTCTAGTCCTGGGACAGGACCAGATCAATCGTAATTCATTTGATTTAAGTAAATCATTCGAAGGCAAACTTTACAACTTTAATGTATGGAATCGCACCCTACGTGCAAAGACAATACTCAGAAAGTTTGAAAACTGCCGAAAAAGAGGAGGGAACGTAATCAAATGGCGACGATTTGAAAGTGGAGTTAACGGAAACGTTAAAGTCGTTCGACCTTCCGCTTGCATTCTCTTCAATGAGTAGAAGTTATTTTCGTCCTTTAACGGCAACCAGTTGGAAAAGGAGAAGTCTCTTTCGTGAAGATGTTTGTTTTTTTAAGGTACTTCCTCAGGAAAACCAGCAAGAAATGCGCCTATTCCCAGCTCCCACGAGCTTTCTGTTTTCTCAGCTACAGAGCATCCAAACTCCTAAGTTTCACTCCTGCTTGCAGAACTCGGATCGTCTCAAATTAAACCATATCTTCACATTGGGACAACATTCCCCATAGCCTTTGATATGCTTGCAAAAATCTTCAGTGTATAGCCTGTTGTCAACGCAATGATTTTGTACTGCTAGTCGATTATTTAACCCACTAGTTAGGATTTACTGCTGGCGTCTGGGTGATAATACTGCACAAGAAAATAGCCAAAACTTAGGGCACTGTTGCCACCTGAACCGTCAGGATGCCATTTATTGATCATAAAGGTATTGATGAAAAAGAGCAATGGATCAGCTACGAACGATGATCTGCAGATTGAAAAAAATTGAGATACGTAAGCATGAGGGACACATCTGTTAGATGCGTGAAGCGCGTGCCTGCAGCATAGACCGTTTTGCAGATATACGGCGGCGATTTTGATTTCTGTTGTTTCAAAAGACCTTATGGGATGCTCAACAGGAAATTAATCTGTATTTGCCCCCTGAGCATCCCATTATAACTATTTGAAGCGATAGAAATCAAAATGGCCGGCGTATCTGCAAAACGGTCCATGTCGCGAGCTCTCTCGCTTAGTCTCGCGCGTTAGAGGTGTATTTCGCCGCTTGGACTCGTATTCAGCCGAAATCAGGGACTACTCGCAGTATACTTGTAATCGTCTGCTCGTTTGAAAGTTGAATATTACCAGTCAGTGTCAGTGCCAAATTTTCTGTGACATCTAATTTTGACGGAACGAGTCAGTCTTGATTGTGGAACCAAAATCCAAGAATAAAATAAAAACAGTAAATAGAGGAAAGTATTACATTTTAGCTTCTCGGTTCTAAAAATGAATTTTAACTACCTGACTTGTAAACGTTCCTACGAGCCCATAATTAGCTCTATAGGAGTGTCATATCCATTAATTCCTTCTGTCAAGCTTTCCATGAGTAGCGTCGCCATTTTTAAAACTTTCTTTTGTCATAGCTTTGTTGCGCAGAGGTCCCTTTAGGCTCGTGACTCGTCCTGTATGGAAAAAGGTTGATTCCAAGCCCTGGATCAAGGCTCCTATCTATGTGCTCCTGACATGAAACGATTTATGTGTCGATGCTTGTGATTATCATGACACGCTGGTCTAGCAGTTAAAATCATTGCTTTGCTCATAGCTTCGTTTAATCACTTGTATTGATGTTGAGACAGGACTCACAGAACAAGTCCCAAAAACGCTATGGAAATGTTGCCGAACAACAACAGGAAGACTTTGAAACAAATTTTTCTCGTATTTTCACGTAAAGCTTGGATACATTATCATAAATTGCGCCACGGCCTATATACCCATATTCGATTTCCAAGTAAGCCTTCAGTCCGTTCATTCCGCTGACTTCCAGTCCTTCGAAGTGATATTTCTTGAGGGGAAAGAGGATGGATTTCGGAAAGGCCTTTTTCTTGTAGTCATAGTGACCAGGAATATTCCAGTTGACACAGAAGCAATTCGGGTCGTCTGGATGTTGTCCCAGGGTAAAAACGTCAACGTGTACAAGACCCTCATCAAAAATGGGACCAGTTTTAATTCCAAAGCCAGCAAATAGTTCCTTCGTTGCGCAAAATTTCAGCCTCTTTCCACCAGTACCATTAAATGGAATTTCTTTGCCATCAGTATCAAACCAATCATGCAAATACATTGAGTTTTGCTGTGACATTACCACGTGACCTTCTTTAATGGCGGGAAAAGAATCTATGTTCTTAACAGCTCTCGCGAAATCTCCAAAATGGCGACATCGGTATCACTATCATGCTCGATCATTTTTCCACCTTCACGATAAACCGATAGCGCAGTGCCTCCGTAGATGAAATAATCCCCTTTTATACGCCTAAGGAAGTCAATCACCAGTTTGAAAATGTACACACGTAGAGGTTTTAGCTGCTGATTCTCTTCGAGCTTTTCTTGTAAATTTTGGGCACAGCACGACCCCCACATTTCAAAACTTACCAGATTTGGGTCTCGCTGTTCAACTTTAAAGAGCTCCTCTAAGCTTACTTCATCCATTTTTTCAACGCTATCAGAAAGGGCAGATTTCATTTTTGTGCACTAAATTAACGGCTTTCCTGTTAAAAAAAGAATTTGTTACAAGGTATTGAAAATGGGTCGTAAGAGGGCCCTTCGCACGTTTCTCGATTACTAAATGTGAGCAATAGCGCAACACTTTAACCAGGATTTCGAGCACTTTTCAAATGACTCTCGAAAGTAATTACGTGATGGCAATTGCTACGTTTTGTGATTTGCTTTAAGACCTCGAGCGAGATTTACAATATAAAGTTCAAGCATGCAACCGTGGATGAATTTCAGTCTTGTTGGAGTGTTTTGGATCAAACTGATGATGATTGGCAAATCTTTTTAAAGAAACAAGGAGCGCCAAAGCAAGAGCCAACAAAACGAAGGATGCTTTTTTTGGGCAGAGTATTAAATTCGGCTGGAAAAATCAGCCTTCCTCGAACCTGAAGAAGGCTGGTTTGGCTAGTCGAAATGTACTACTCGTATCTCCTAACAAAAGCACTCCGTCTCCGTTGTATCGGCTCTTGCTTTAGCACTACTGCATAGTTTAACAACAAATGAGAAATAAAAAACAAAAGCCAATCGCACCTTGTACGCGCGATTTTTTCCCGCCCTTTGAGCAAGTTACAGGTAATTGCTAAGAATTCTGATTGATTCATCGCGCTGTTTGCTCCTGTTGTGATTGGTCGGCGGTATTACCTTGGTTTTGGTTTTTCGAAAGTACGTGACGTGACGTCACTTCTGAAATGGGTCTATTAGAAAACCTTTCTAATATAGGTTTCATGTGTCGCTTCGTGAACCATTTTCACTGATTAACTTCGCTATAGTTTCCTTGCAGAAAGCAGCTACTATTATTAGAATTAAAATAGTGATAATAATAATAATAATAATAATATTAATAATGATAATAATAATAACAACAACAAATTGACTTTCTGAGGTCAAACGCCATCAGCAAGTGACTTTAAATTATTACTAGGCAAAGTGACTTAGTGATCATGACACTCAAATACTTATTGTAAGGTACGCAATAGCTTTCATCAATGGTTTAAAAGGACGCTATGGAACCATTGAAGAGCAAATTCAAATACATTTATAATTAAAGCCAGACAGCGACAAATTACAAAAGATATAAGCAACGTAGACAATGGTAAAAGGTTCAGTAAATGCTCAGTCCAGGCTAGATTGAACCGGTCTCAAAGGGATTAGTGACCAAAGAAATTCAAAACCAGTACGAGGACAAATCTTGAATAACTGAAATAAAGTACGCCACTCCCGTCAAGAAAGTAAAATCGTCACCATTTCTTTTCCAAGCATGATTACACCAATCTAAACGCGTCGTAATATTAGCAATTTACGCTACTGCCGCGGAACAAAATCGTTGAGAAGTCGTTCAAGTAATTTATAATGTTGTTGTAGACTCGCCTCGTCAAAAATTACACAATTTTTTTGTCACAGTTTTCCCGCTTAATGTTTCCCATCCTCCGAGAGCCAGTTGAAAACGTAGTTGGTGAAGACAGGACGACTTTGCCTCTGCTCTAAGGGAATCATGATCATTGTTCTTCTTGCTGGCCCAACCACAAAGAAATACCGGGATCTCAATTGAACGCCACCAGCGTTTAATTGATTCTCGTTTTGCCTCCGAGTTTAAACGAAGTAGGTATTTGGTCGTGCTACAGCGTTTAGTCGAGCAATCACGGTAATCAATTAAAGGCGATTTTGTCAAAATTTCCTCTTATGAAATGGCACTGCCTTGGAATCGAAGCAAATACACAAAATTCACAACATACCTGAACGGCTAAATCTGGACTAACATCACAGTTTTGCAAGCTTGTAACGTTCAAACATAGCACGAAGTTTCCTTCTGCAACCCAGCTACTCTCATCATTTCTCTGGAATGCAACCAAACGTGCGTTTCTTTTGTCTAGCACCGAGATCACTCAGTTCGAACCGAACTTGAACCGCCTTTCTAATGCCACAGGCTTCCCAAGGTCAAACATCGTAATCGAGGTGAAACAATGAGGAATTTCACCGGCTTCGATTACCCGCCGTTACTACGACCTCGCTTCTCCTGCTGTTTCAATAATGCCTGCTTGGAAGCACACGGGTTTGTTGAATAATAAAAAATATATATATACGTACGTATAGTTCGTACCAACGAACGGTAAGGCTCTGGTGTGAGTGAAACGCACCGTTCCTATATCTCAGGGCGCACCATCAACCTACATAGATTTTACTGATTTTATTTTACAGATATAAGCTTGCCAAAATATATTCTGAGAACTCTTAGCCTCGGGTACATTCTTCACATATTCTTAAAAATGTCGGAAATTTCAGCCTCAATTTTCTTGTAATGTTTATTCGTTATTCATAATAATAAAGTATAAAGAGTGTACGCGATACTCAAGTACGATCTCTTATGATTCGTGTATGTAGAACGCAATGTACACCAGTATGTACCACACGAAACACAGTGACTACAACTACATAAATTCATCAGGAATAAAAAATGACAATGAATCTTTGAAATATTTGGACGGAATTGAGTTGAATAGTGGCATGAATGTCAAACAACGTGTAGAAACCTACATTTGTCGCCAACAGACAAACGAAAGCTGCTCAAATATTTCTGATGCATAAGCAGTTTGTTCTGCAAATCCGGAAATACATGTGTGTTTGCAGGCAAAAAGAAAGTTTCATGTTGGGCTCTACCTGGGAGTCCTTTTCTTTTCAAGTTCAACATTTTTACCAAACACAAAGATCAAAGAGTCACGCATGCGCAAATTAACGCTTCTTATTAATTAAAATTTTGACAGTTATCATACAACAAATTTTGAAAACCTCAAACGACCAGTTTTACATTTTAAATTACAGGAGGCATGGTTGATAAAAAAAAAATATGTAATGTCAAAAGTTTTCATTTCACGCATAAATTATTTGCAAAAGCACGGTTAGGACAAAAAATTAATGATCATTGAAACGAAAAAAAGTGAAAAATAACCGCATACAAGTATAATCAAATTTCTACTCTGGCCATAAAGTATAATTCTGCAATTGCTACAGCAAAAGCCATTGAGAGACCAATAATAACCCTCTGAAAAATAAACAAAGAAGACTCCAGTTAAAACACAGGTCTGTAAAACAAGAAAATGGCTTCCATTTTGAACTATGAGAAATTAAATTTTAGTAAAACATTAATCCTAAATTCCGAAATGGTCAATAAATTCAAAACAAACCTACACATGTATGCAAAAACGTACAAAGAAACAAGACAAAAACAAAAGGGAGCAATAATATTGCTTCGTTTAGACAAAACTTATTTTTGTCTAATAAAGGAGGAGGAGGCGTAGCTCAGTTGGTTAGTGCGCGGATTTCGGAGCAAGAGGTCCCCGGTTTGATACTCGGTAACTTCAACGTCTCTTTCAACTTTCCTCTGATCCATGTAGCTATAGCTTCAAATACCCGTAAAACGGAGCACTGACAGAGGGAGGGGGTGAAGGGAGCACCGTTGGCTTCCATTGACGTTAAATAAAGGTTTCATCTAATATGTTATTATTTCATTCTGTAACCGTAAATCATTGATAAACCATGGATGCCATGACAATTATACCTACCACAGCTTCAGAGGGGAAAGCATACTGAGATGCAATGTAACCGAAGGCGAATGTGGCTACGACTGACAAGAGAAAGTTAACTATTGATGCCAATTGCTTCCGACCTGAGCGAACTGAAAGACAAACAAAAACAAAAAACAAAACAAAAATGCCCTATGTGTAAGAGCTGAGTTTAACATGCACTGTTTTGTTTCGGCTACCCTGTCAGTCTTCTCTTTCTGTAGGCTGCAAACACAGATGTATTTCTGGCTCTTATTTCTCTTTGTCAAATTACTAATTGTAATTATTGTAAGGTTTTTTTTGGCAGAGATAAATGACAGCTAGAAATGCATCTCTGTTTGCAGGCTAGTCCCTTGTAGGTGATTGGACTTGCCAGTGCTAGCCTGCAATTCACACATCTTTTAAAAGGTGCCATGTTGTCTCCACTAAGGAAGGGAACAAGATCATGGAAAGGTTATGGAAGCTTATGTTTGTAAGTTAAATTATTGTCTGTCCAGTAAAATACTGTACACTGGCACTGAATATTAAATCTTAGTCCATGTGTCAAAACCAGTGTGATACGTAGTTTCCTCACATATACTGAAAAGAAAAACGTTTTTGGAACAGTCTGAAAATAACTTCAAAACTGTAACAATTAAATGGAAAATCTCAAACGAACAAAAAAATACTTACTTTCCTGTCCAAGATGCATTCCATCACTTTGATTCCACTAGAAGAAAAAATTGTTACAAAAATCTTAGCTAGTATTCAAATAAGAGGTTTTTTCCAAAGCTTGAATGACTGCATTTCTGGGAAAAGAAAGTGACATTGTCTAAATTCATAACTATGAGGCATTAGGGATAATAATGTCATATTTAAATTTACCAACAGATATACTAATTCTTCATTAACTACTCTCTTTATTGAAAGCTTTTGTTTAAAATAACTTTTAATACCGGTAAGCAAAAGCTACAAATAATATTAAGTAATAATATTGTGCTTTGATTGGCACATAGTACTTCTATCAAGGGTAATGAGAACTCCTAAGGTGAAACACCAATCATCATTAATTATTGTTTATCAACTGTCAATACATATCCTCAGGAATCCTCCTTAACCACGATAGAATAATTATTAATTTTAATAAGCTCTCAACAGTCCAACCACAAGGACTTGATATTTAGCAGGCAAAAGCTGCTGAAAAGTTATTCTAGGCTTACCTTTCTATCAACATTTGTGATCATTCTGTTGTACTCTGCTTGTTCTTGTTCTGCTTTTAGCTTATTCAGACGGGCTATCAGTTCTGGACTCTGCAAAAGTTCATCAAAATTAGAATCTTGCTGACCTGCATAGGCCTGGCAAATGATCAAAACAATGAAATAAGGCTTTAAAGCTCTTCTTCAT
>BLAZ01000634.1:1082508-1083894 GCA_014633955.1 Acropora tenuis
AGCATTTATGGATGAAATATTCTTGCTTTGGCCTCCCTGTTTTTGCAGCTTTTTAATAGGTACATATATCTGGAAACAAAGCAGACAAAAAGATTAAAAAAAAAACATTTAAATCAAAAGGATAATTGTAAGTACATCTCTGCCACAAAACAATGACATTACATCGTTTAATCTATCCTAGTCCCGACATTATTCAACCATGATCCGGTTTAGAATTGTTTGGGCTATCTCTGGTTTGTTCTTCTTATCGAGATGCGTCACTTCAACTTACATGACACTATAACTGCCACTGTCGTCACACAAAAAACCCATAACAAACAGACAAACATGGCGTGGACGCAATTTCAACCGTGGCAAAATCAGCCGCTTCCTGCAGGCTGGGAAGCAAGATACGATCAGACTTATGGAAGATAGTTAGTATTATTGTTGACTCTAATGTGTAAATTTGTTTGCTTGTTTCCGACATCACGTCGCAAACATTTTCAAGCTTTCAATGTTTTGATTCTCGATCGAACGCGGAACTTACGAAAGAACGAAATGTTTTATCGATTTTAACTCTAATTCATCATTTTGTTAAGCTGGTACTTTGAATTCTTTCTCTGAATCTTTGCTGCTATTTATCTTGATATCTGTTTTGAAAAGGGTACATTTCGGCCGTAGCGTGGTGCATGCTGGCATGTTGTGGTTTCAATTTCACGAAATGGCTCGTTCCCTTCCTTGAAATCACCCAGTGGCTCGTGGAAATCGCGTGTAATTACCTCTCACCAGTGCATAGTGGGTTTGAGTCTGGTCTTGATACCAGATGTGGATTATTAAGTTTCTTTTCTCTCAGTTCTCAGCTCCAACTCAGATTGTCCACAAAGCATTGTGGCTTTTCTGTATCATCATATAAACCATGATAGGACTTATTTAATTTGATTGACAATCTTTCCCAAGAGTAAAACCCTTGTGTTCGACTTAATTTCTCCCCATGGACTTAGTGTGGTCAATACTGAAGTTAATGTTTAATCAATGCCATTGTAAGTACATCATAGATGGCAAAACATTTTAATGTACCTGGAAACATGGCATGAGTATCATTCCTATAGTGTGTATTACTGGTAGAATGTGCTGTACATTTCCTTCATGTACAATGCAAAGTGTGTCCCCATACATAATGTACTCATTCAAATCTGAGTCTAAGAGTTGGTGAAATAGGCAAGGATTTCATGGGTACACACACAAACTGCATTAAGAAAACAAAAGATAAGAAAAAAACAAAAAAAAAACTAACCACCCTCATCAAGATTTTAGGCCTTAGTAATGCGCATTGCCATTACTTAAATGACTGGTTGATAAAATAGGTGCTAAAGCCTAATCAGTTATGAGTTTGAGCATAGAGGGGTG
>BLAZ01000634.1:1100504-1103004 GCA_014633955.1 Acropora tenuis
CTTTATTGTATTGTAATCTGTTGTTCTTCAATAACCACCTTTTCAAGTTCTCATGAAAACATCACAAGGGTTTTACAGAAATAATTATTACTTATTGGCAGAGCATAACCAGTCCACCTCACCTGATGAAGAATTATTATAAAACCAGTTGAAAAAGTTGTGTTTGACATCCAAAATGACTGCATGTACATAGCAACGATGATACTCAAAATTATTATTATTGTCACACAGCTTGCACTATTGCACAATGCCATATCTGTCTATTGCAGTATTGTAATTATTAGTCACCATAATTTGCAGCTCAGCTACCGTAACACACAGTGTGTCAATTTCTTAAGACCTTTGTTTGTCTGTCAGCTATATATATTAAAATTTTAATATGCAGACAATGTCTTAATGTGACAAAATTACTTTCAGTGAAAGAAAAGCTGATGCTTGAGTTTCCAACTGTTGATGAAACTGTCATGGAGGTTGCACTTCGCTGTGTAAGTTTGCATTATTAAAAATAGAGAAAAGTACAGTAACTGGTCTCTCCTGTTCTGTTTTACCCCCATGTTTTGCGACTTTAAGGTTTTACTTTTAAAGATTAACAAACTTAAAGCTTGAACAAATGAATGAATAAACAGCATGACTTTCTGGTCAAATATCTCCTCAGTCTCATATGACAAAATATAATAAGGTCATTATTTATATCACATTAGCATAGTTTAAAATTAAATTTTTCTGAGATAATTTTTCACTCATCTATCAGGTCTTGAAATATTGCTTGTGGTAATTTTCTACACAAATGTTATACCAACCACTGCAATTCGTATGATTTCCTTTAACTTTTAATGCCTTTAAGAAATGTTTCTATCCTTTTTCAGACCAAATATGATGAAGACAAAACCAGAGATCATTTGGTGAAGTTTGAAGGTAAAACAGCTATTACGATTTAAGTTCCTCAAAATTGCAGTTGTGACTTCTTCAAAATTTTTTCAAAGGTCAATAATACAGATGATGATACTACAAGAATTCTTGTATTTGAAGTGCATTGCTAGAGGATAGGAATGAATGAATTTGATCATCGCATTTTAGCCCAACTTAAGCAGCAGCAGGAAGGACCTGAAAGTTTCAGGCCTGAATGGGGATTCAAACTCCGACCTCTGCGAAGCCATTACAGTGAGCTGGTTGTTTTGTGGGTCGATAATAAGGCTTACGCACAGTGGTTTGCAGCACTAGTTTGAAATAACTTTATAGCCATACTCCTTCAGGTGTACAAGTGGGGAAAAAAGGAGAAATGTAAACCTAGAAACTGGCAGCACTTGAAATTCTGAAGATAGAAAATCACCAGCAGTGGTCATTCAGATAAAATGTAAATTCTTTCATGACCAGCTAGCCCCAAGACTCCTCTGACAGGGCACTTAGAATCAATTGGTTCAGTGCTTCTGAGTTCACCTGTTGTACTACCTACACGAACACTGTATGCACTACATACCTGATAATGACACAAATCTAGCTATCTTATGAATTGTGTTCAGCAATACAATGATTTCTTGAAATATTTGAAATATGGAATACTTTTAGACATTGATTTTGTCTTTCAGCCGCATCGAGATAAATTTAGGGGTTTAAATTCAATTGAGCTGCTTTTTGACAACTTTAATCCAAATTTTTGCTGGTCTATGGCTCCGTCAAGGAATGAGGGAATGTTACAACATAAAAAGCAGCTCAAGACTTTTCTTGAATTTAATCAACAAAACTTCTTTATTAAGCTGAAAGAAAAAATCAAGCTGAAATTACACCGCACGTACTGCATGGCATTAGTTTTCTGATTTAGAGTTTTCATCAAGTTTTATTATTTTTATTGTAGAATAATCAATATTTTTTAGCATTCTAGTAGATCGTGTAATTGTAGATTTTTTGAGAATTTGTTAATAATTTCTTTTTTTCAAATTTATTCTGGCACTTTCAAAACTTTGAAGTAGGTTTCAGTGAAATGTTTCTTACGACTGTGATCCTCAATGACGTGCCTGCCATCTTTTGATTCGGTATCTCGACAGTTGTTGGAGCACTGTACTCAGCTACATTAGCTCCAGACATTATTGTATTATTATTATTTTGTTATTATCATTATTACTATTATTATCATCATCATCATCATCATCATTATCGTTGTTATTACTGTTATTATTAGTATTACTGTTATCGTAAGTCATTAAATTTTGCAGTAAAATGTTACCACCTTACAAGAAATCAAGGTACTCATATGCAGATGGTGTTTCTGTTCTTGTTTCACCTAATAAAAGCAAAAAAAACCGAGCCAGCCAAAAGCAAATCCCCTGCAAATGCTACGTCCGGTAGCGACAAAAGACTGGATGAAGCAGCGAAAGCAAAGACCACTTCTTCCACTGCCAAAGCCAAGAGTTCAGCTCAATCCAAGCCCAGCACAACGGTGACAAATACCAGTCAAGCCAAAAGCAAACCCCCGGCAAATGCAAAGTCAGGTAGCGAGGAACGA
>BLAZ01000634.1:1108004-1110504 GCA_014633955.1 Acropora tenuis
ATACAAAGATGACAAGGTTGGTAGCTTCCGATGCATTAAAACAGATTTCACATTCAAGTAATGTTGGGTTCCCGGCCCTAGTTGTTGAAGGCATCATTTGATAAACATGACACTGAATACTATTGTAATTTGACCACAGTTGGGATTTGCACTGCGTGTGCCGTCATCAAGCGACCCTCCTGTTCTCCTTTAAATCAGCCTAATAGGCTTTATAAGTGAGAACGGGGACGACCCTTGACGACGGCGCGTAGTAAAAATATCCAAATATGGTGAAATTAAAACAGAATTCAGGTTATTCCGAGCGCTCTCCCGTTATCATCTGACGTTCCCGCCCTGTTGCTAAACCAGCCTATTCTCAGTCTCTGTCAAAGATTTTCACCACTTTTTTTCCCTACCCTTTACTGTTTGGTCTCGCAGGTGAGGAATGGTTCCTAGGGTCACGTAATTGTTATGTTATGTAAGTTAATGTGTAAATAAACAATGCCAGGAGCCAATGAGTAGGAACATGCAACTCTATTATATATCTGTCACGGCGTTTTCATAGAGCGATTTATTTTTAGATCGAATTTCACTTGAATGAGACTCCCGTGGGAGTGCCCCTGACCAATCACAAGAAACTAATTGACGTCACTGCGTCACTGGACCGGAACTGCCTTCCTTTCACAAAGGAAAAGGCATAGTCAAAATAGATCAGTCCGTAAGAATGCCGTGACATATGCTTTTTCTCTTGTCATTCCAGGTTTCCAGCTTTGGATCTTGCGCAGCAAAGAGAACACGCCCATTGACCAACGGAACTTGTAAACCTCGACCTCCAGGAACGTTGCACACAGTATATAATTTATGCAAGACAAACACAGTGGCCGTGCTGTCCTGGTGGATGAACGGACCGAAAAGGTTGTCCAACAAATTTGATAGCATTTACAATGCAAACATCTGGTTGGCGTCCAAGGGCTACAATGAAGCGGCATTTGCGGTGGACTGGACCCGTGTTAAAGTGGCCTTGTTGGCGTACCAAGTCTATGACGGAGTAATGGTTGTTTTGGAGTGGTCATTGGTCCAAGTGAAGTGGTTAGTTTGGAATGCGTGTTACGCAACAATGTGGACAGCCTACTGGATCTGTTACATAGTCTGGAGGATTGGAAGTGGAATCTGGATTAAAATTGTGTGGATTGGCGACGCTCTTGCATACTTTTACTATCTTCACCTCGAAAGTAAGTTGTTTGCAAAATACCTGCTGTCACGGCTTGTGGCCCCGTTGCTTTGTACGATAGCACGTCTTTCTTCCTCTCCAATGAAAGCCATTAATTGTGTCAATAAATGATTTCTTCCAGTTTACGTGACATATATCAAGGTCCTTGGGGCTTCTGTGACGAGAACTCACGTTTTAATTTTGGTGTCCACATTCACCAATGCAGTCTTCCTTTTTAAGTGGGTGACTGGGACTGCGGAGGACCGTCGACTTAGAGGGTGAGTCGTGAAACGTTGGATCCCCTGTTATCAAGTTCACGTAGGGCAACAAAAGACGTGATATTGAAGTCCGAAACAGAGGTGCAAGTACCTGAAGTGTGAGACTTACTCTATTGTAACTTTCGGTTTTCTGTTAATTGGATGATACTATCGTCAATACTATCGTCAACGAGACCATGTGGATTGTTTCCTTCAAACTTTTTTAAGTTAACGATCTCTATTTATTGCCAAAAGGCTATACATTACACGCGAAAATTTTCCATATTGTACCTCTTTCGATTGAAGGTCCAAAGGGGAAAGGGGAAAGGGGAAAGGGGAAACAATTGTTATTGTAACTAATACCACATTAATCTGGTTCAGTTGAATGCGAAATGGTTGCTTTGCAGTAAACCCAGGAATGCGTTTACTATTCTTCTAGCTGCCCTCGCAAGTTAGGCAAGCTTCCCCAAAATCCGTAGAATGGTTTAGTATCATTCTTGTATAACAGTTGATGACTAATATCGTTTTAGGCACGCCCCTTTGCAGAGAGAAGCAGCTGAAGGTGCTGCAGCGGGATTGTTCACAAATCGATGGAAGACAGCAAACAAAAACCAGAAAAACAGACAAAAGAAAAAAATATTTTCCCCAATGGTGCTGAAGTTTGAATCGGTTTCAAGCATTTTTCTTTAATCTACCAGATGACACTTGGCTATAAATTATCTCTATTCTTGTTTGTATCGATACAATTCTGATGTCAATGTCGATACGGCTTGTCAATGTATGCGTGGCAAAATATATGAAACTTTCGTTTGCAGCCAAGAGGGTGTCTACTTCCATCGGTGTTAAAAGGTGAAAAAACTTTGAGTAGAGCTTTCAAGAAATGGGGATAAGTGTCTTTGTGTACCCAAAGATTGCACTCATCCTCGGAGAACCAGGGGCAGTTACTCGGGACGAAGAAAACTCTTGCTGGTGCCAATTTTGCGCGTGATATCTTCTTCCCGTCCCGATTAACTGCCCCAGGGTCTCCGAAGATAGATTGCACGCAAAATTTAAC
>BLAZ01000634.1:1120504-1123004 GCA_014633955.1 Acropora tenuis
TTTTCTTTACGGGAAATACACTGGACGAACTTGATGGCTGGACAACTCAGTAGTAGAGCTTGTTGGTGGTTTTAACTTTTGCATAGTTATTGATTCGATTCTCGTTTGCGGCTACAAGTATCCTTTTTACCTCGGTGACTGCGCGCATTTGATCCGAAAATCGATTGTCAAATTTAAACCTAAGTTGTTAGCACTCGTTCACGTGACTAGTGCGCTCTTATTCTTGACTGCGTCAATGGCTCCGTCGAAGAAAGCTGACTGTGCTTTTCATTCTTTTTAGAGGAATAAAAGAATGCGGAGTGTTAATTCCTCTTAAATTCAAAACCCTCTTTCTACTTCTGATCCCTCAGTACACAATTTACTTGAGATTAAGGCGAGATTTAGCACGGTTGTTACGTTTGTTATTTTTGCGATTGCGTGCATTTCTGGACATAAGTGACCTTTCGAGTCGGAAAAGGAGACGAGTGCCACTGAGTTATGCATTGGACAACTGTTGGAGAGACTTTGAACTTGTCAAGAGCACCCGGCGACTTTCCGTTAAAGTCTGTTCGGTGAAGGTGAGCTAGAATTTTCGAATATCCGGAACACAGAGCCTGGCTGCGAATTTTCGGACCGTGAATCTGGATAGATTTTCAGATCTTTCGGAAGTGAAACATCAAGTATTTTCGAGACTATTGTAGCTAAACAAGAGTTCGTTCTTTTTCGGAAAGTAGATATACTCCACTCGACCTAAAAATTTTCGGAATTGTCATGAAAAATAATGACACGACCTTTTTGGCTAAGAGTGCAAGATTTTAAAATTAAAATTATCTTAATTGTCTTTCATGTTTTCATCTCTTTAAACTGAAACACACTGACTTTACATTGTCCATATTGATTTCCACACATTTCCAACGATGTATGCACTTACGCGGTCTTTATAGCTTTATGACTCTATCAGTTGATAAAGCACTTAAAATGTAGACGGAGTAGATGTGTACGTTCCGTCATGTTTGAATAAAAATAAATCGTCTAGTCATTTCTGAATTTTAAGAATAACTTTTGTTGATGTTGTTCTGGCGGGGACGATATTTCATCCTCAAATATTTTTTCGCACGCTGTAACTATTTTAATATGGACTAAAAAAAGTTACTGAGTCGTGATGGAACCTGACTTGTCTGTAAATACGCTTTCAACTGAGGCTTGGTCAAAACCCTGACTTCAGTCAACCCGCTTTAACCCAGTCCTCGTCTTTCAGTGCATGATAATGTGCGAAAGTGGATTGAGATGTGGTATTAAAAGGAATATCAAAATATCAAGTGTTCAAGACACAGTGGGAGGAACATATTATCAAGCATATTACTTGATAGTATCATGCTTGCATTTCAATAGTATTCGCGTTAGTTAAATTAAGGGAGTGATACATTCTTGAACCTAACAGTAAAAATTGATCTCACGTGAAACAAAATGAGTAAAACTTTAGTTAATAGAGGGTAAAACTAAGGCGGTGAGCGGTGCCAAGAGGGTTACTTCTAATAGATGGAATCATAGTTAATAGATTAACTATTAAATATGATGGAATTGAGAAAAATTAGTTGAAAAGGGAACAAAATAGAACCGTACTGAACATTGAATTAAGTGGATTTCCTTGTTCGTAGACACTTGGCGAGATGGAGAGGGGTCAGGCGTGAAATCATGGAAATTTCCATGGTCAGTGCTTCAGTAGAAACTTCAAAATGACTATCTTCGCCTTTATTTCGATCGTCTACCAAGAGGAATGGTTTTTTTTAACAAAGACAAACTTGATCATTTTACATTCTATCACGAAATTCCTTCGTCTTACTATTCGGTCTCGGTAACTGGTGGAGTTTGCAAAACCAAGATTTCGCCAACTGGACCAGTCCGCATTCTCGTTACGAATACATCAACATTTTAGTTAAAGATTTAGTAATTAGGTGCGCTTTAAGAGGTTATATAGGAAACCGGGTTCACATGAAGAGGCCCTTACTAAACAGTCACTATAAAATTACGGGAGTGAATTGAACGACACAATAATCGTAGGATAGCAAAATTGATTTCGCTGCCGTAGTTTCCGTCTATGATTATGTGAACTTCCATTGGCAATGAAATCTAATCATGCGTTTCAGCTTCCTGTGATGAAAACGAAGAGGAAAAAATGTGACTGAGGCGTCGGGATCTTAGCATTGAGTGGTGTTTCCACTCTGAAAGTGAGGGCCTAAAACATGGCCCTGTCATCCCGTTGTTGCCTTGGATAAGAATCTCCAAGTCAGTTGCCTCTCTCCACCCAAGTGATTGATCATGAGCAGCTGCAACATCTTGCTTGGGGTATTACTCTGACGTATAGCTACGCAGTGACTTGGAAACCGAGAGTCATAATCGGCTCCTGCTTGGCTGCCTGTATCTTCGTCTCCTCCCCTCTCGTTTTTCTGCCGATGATCATAATTTGACGTAGCATGTGTCTCTTATTACCAGAACTGAGTTTTTATCCATCCATTAAATC
>BLAZ01000634.1:1138004-1140504 GCA_014633955.1 Acropora tenuis
CGTTTTGGATGTTCATAAAACCTTTCAAAATAATCTTCAATTCATGGTTTTCAATTCATTCTAATGGTTCCAGAAAACAATTGCTTGATAAAAATACTCAGTTCAGTTCCACCACATTGCACAAATTTTCCCGTGCAAAGGTGAGTGCTACTTGTACTCCTGGGTCCAGTTGTTCAAAGCCCAACTAAGCTAATCCTGGATTCGTGGAAATTTAATTGTTATATACTTACCATCAAAGGTGGATTTTTCACAAAATTAAGGTTTAAGGAAAATAAATTTGTAATTTATGATCTTATTGGGATGCAATTTTGTAGCAAATCCTCCTTTAGTGGTGAATAAATAGCAATTAAAATTTACACAAACCTAGGATTAGCTTAATCAAGCTTTGAACAACTGGGCCCTGTACATTTCCACTGTTTTGTGTCTTCTGTGATTGGCTTATTACTTTGACTTTGGTGTCATTACTTTCTTCTGGGTTAATGTTTTATCAGGATCACCATGGTGACATTCTAGAGAGAGCACGTGATGCCTTGCTGACCAATGCGGTAATTGTTCTTCAGCGGGCCATGAAGAGGTTTTTATGTCGTAGAAAACATCACAATCAGACATGCGCAGCTGTTATCATCCAGAAGTATTGGAAGTGTTATCATGAGCGGAGAATTTACCACAAGGTTTGATTTGAAAACATTTTTCGGTCTTCTTCAAACTTCGCCTCTATTAATTCTTCCTTTCATAATTCTTCCTTGCATTTTATGGCACTGGAGTTGTAGATAATGGGTCAGAATGCGTATAAACGAAAAATCCCCTGGTAAAAGGCATAGCTTTGTTTGGCCTGAAGGAATTTGAAGAGTAGTTTACTATTTCCGTGACAAACTGACTGAAAGGTGATCATAGTCATCGTCATCGTCATTATCATTATTATCATCATCGTCATCATTCTGATCATCGTCATCATCATTATCATTATCATCATTGTCATCATTATCATCATCATTATCATGACGATGATGTCGATGACAATGACGATGACGATGATGATAAGGATGATGATGATGGTAATGATGAGGATGACGATGATGATGATGATGACGATGATGATGATGATATTGATGAGGATGACGATGATGATGACGATGATGATAATGATGATGATGATGATAATGATGATGATGACGATGGTGATGACGATGATAATTTGGATGTTTTTAAATAGCAAATAATTGCCTGCTTTGCAGTTGTTTGTGCACACCTTTGATGCGTCCATATATGGTTGCATCAGGAGCTTCAATATGCAACGTTTTTAAGCCATGCACTGCAACCGGAAGTGAGCTGCTTTCCATTTTAACTTGTCTTCACACTACTACAGTTCTAATGTTAACCATCTTTTCAGTAGCAGAGACGCTAAGTATGAAAATCTAGGAGACACCACTGTCCTGGCATCCAAAAATGCTCGCTTCCGGTTTCCGTTCTGGGCTTAAATACGTCACGGTCTCGTGCTTAAGCTCCCTTTGGTAATGATGAAGGCGGCCGAGGTGATGTGACTGATTGCAGAAATCTGTAACTATACTGTTCCATGGTAGCTATAATCCCCGTTTGTGGCTCAATCTGTTAGTCCAAAGTCTCTTAAGACCCTTATGGCATTGAACACGAGATCTAGGGGATTGAAGTCTTGTCGGCGCCATAATTGTGACTTTTTTTTTCTCTTTCTAGATCTTAAAGGGAGTCACAAGACTGCAAGCCACTTGGAAAGCTCGTCAGTTGTCCATCAAGTTTAAGCGCTTCCTTGAGGATAAGCGAAGAACACAGCAGGAAAGATTGCAACGACTGGAAAAAGAAAAACAGCAGAAAGAGAAGGAAGAGAAAGAACAACAAGAGCTACAAAAACAACAAGAAAATGAAGCCAAACTGAAAAAGGTGAGAGACAAGCGAGTGTGCGAGTTTGTATCAAGAAGACGGTGCAAGCTTGTTTGGTTAGTTTGAGTTTGTTGCAGTTCTACTGTCTTTTTTGCCTTTTTGCAGTTGTTAGGGAGCTTACAAAATGCCGAAGACGGCGGCCACGGTATAGGCAACGCCACAAGTTATTCATGTAATTGCTTGAAAGAGGAAAAATACCACACGTTCGGAACGCACTTTAATTCATGTCTATGCGCGCCCTACTTTGCGAAACAGCATTGTGCTGTTACCTCTCCTGAGATTCTCGTGAAAAGATAGTTCTTTCGATATGTATTTTTTTCTTCAAAACCGTTAGGGCTCACCATGCAAGCTATGGTGGACTCTAGGCATACTTGGACCATCCCAGGCTTAGACGCAGGTCTTTCCGTAGGGCTATTTTTTCATTCAAATTGCTCTTGATTTTATTTTGGCCCTGAAAAGAACTCTGTGACGTGTTGTGGCCTGATCAGTTCAACATTTTCCCGTTTAGGCACAAGAGGCTGCAGCAACGCAAATTCGAGAGACGTTTAGCTTTAAAACGAAAGAAGACAAACCTTTTGCTCAAGAA
>BLAZ01000634.1:1150504-1155504 GCA_014633955.1 Acropora tenuis
TTTAGTTTTGCAGGAAAGAAAACTGTATAAGCTTGAGGGTTTAAACTTTTTATTGCGTTCGACGGAGGAGAATGCAGCCTACTTTTGAAAGCCCGGATACCCAGCATGTGGAGGCACCTTCTGCACGCATTTTCGCTGCTGGTCATCGCTTACCATTAGATAACATAGGGCAGAACTTGAAGGAACGAAATTGGTGTTTTCCAATGTCACTGACGTTATAGTCGTCATGTCATGACAGAAGTAAATACGACGGAATATTGTTCACGCTGCAAAAAAAAGAGAACTACTCAGACGACAAATCGCATCGCAGTAGCAGAGAGGGCGTCCTTTAAAGAACTTAATCAATTGTCTGCATGTCCCGTCGTATACAAACTCGTAAAACGTGTTCTGTGCAAAAACCCTTGATATTGGAAAAATCACACAAATTTTAATTTTATCCCCAAACTGGCCATTTTGCAAAGCTGTTCTATATGCAAAAACAGCTCGAAAAAACACCCAATATTCGAAAACTGACAAGTTTCGAAAAGTGGCAAAAATGTCCATTTTGCAAAGGCTTCAGCCTATGCAAGACGCTACCTTGTAGCTGAAATCACAATTCACAAAAACATGCCAAAAACGACTCTACAACCTCTTTAAAACCTCTTTTTTGCATAGAGTTGTGCTATGCAAAAATAGCTCGAAAAAACACCCAATATTTGAAAAATGACAGGTTTTGGAAGGTGGCAAATTGTTGGGAAGGATTAAAATACTACCGTAACTCGAGGAGATTACGAAGCTAATTATATTACGACAACTTACTTTATTTACTGAACCCCGCACCGCACGTTGTTGTGTGAGTGTGTCGTCAGAGAAATGTACCAGTAATTCTAACGCACTTACAGGGTTTTCATAGCAGTTGCTTTAGTAATACATCGCGTTGTTTTGTGCGTTTCTTAGCTTGTTTAAGAAGCTACGAAGGGCTGCTGCGACGAAAACGTCACGTTACAATTAAACTTTTCCTTAGGTTTATTCCACGTTGAACACGTTGCACAAAATAGGGAGAACGAAATCAGAAAATATAACTTCGCGTTTCTGCAACCGTTTCTCAATTATTCAGAGTCATTACGCTAACAAAATTTCCTCTAACTATCCTGGGATTAAATTGGAACCAGCGCCTAGGAGATAAGCGGACAAAATTGAACAATTGTCATTATATACACACGTCGTGCACACAACTGCCAAACAGGTCATCTCACGTCGTGGAAAGAACGAAAGCGTCTGCGAAATGTTTAAAAATGAAAAGTGCACGTGCATTTCGAGCAAAACCATTGTTTTTCATTGTCAAATATGCAAATTTGTGACGTTCTTGTCGTAGTTGGTTGCTTAAGCTCCTTAATAAGCAAGGAAGCGAACTTTCACTTTCTTGGCACGATTGGTTTTCATGTAAAAGCAAAGAATGAAAGGTTTACTGCCGCGGGCTTGCGTTGCCGTCAGGACATCAAAAATGAAAATTTCACGTCGTTTGACAAGCTACGTCGAAAAAGTGCACAAAAAAGCGTGCTGCACGCGCAGCACCATTATTTTTCTTCGTTCAACCAATCACATCATTGATTTGTGGCGCTGTCGTTGCCGTTGCTGTCTTCATTTCTTAAACTCTCTATCATTCTCGTCTTCGACGGACGCTTTCCAATCTATTCAAGCTCTCCTTCAGTTCAAAAACAGGGAGAAGCAATCTTCGCAGCTTGCATATGCTGAGCTGATTTTAAAACATCGCGTTTCCTGGTGGCGGTATAGAATTCCCAAGGGAAAGATGCAAGCGTTCAGCTATAAGTCCTGCCTTCCGGTAACCGATATCATTTAGGAACTCCTGAGCTACTGATTCGACATCGGTTAATTTAAAACCACAGAAGTAAATCTTAAAAGCAACAAGCTTTTCACCAAGAACATTTCAGTGCTGAATGTCTGAAAACTAGCCCCTAAAATCAGTACCATGTATAAAATATATGCTTGGACGTGCTTGAAATCTGTGCAAGTTTTTATTCACTGATGTGCAACCTATTTTATTCAGTTTTTTTTTGTGTGTCATAAATGAAGAAAACGTTAACATATTTTTAGTTGTTTTTGCATGATTCCCACAGCTCAAAGCAGCCAGATGAAAGGATGTCGAGCTCAAAATTTCTAAGTAACAAATTTTACCGTTTTGATTAAACACTGAATTAATAGTTTTAAATAAAGGACGCAAAAGTTTACAATGTGAGACAGGAGGCAACCCACGTGTTGATAAAAGTTCATTTTAATTCCCCAATCCGTCATCAAATAGGATAAAGTAAAAAAAAAAGGGCCTTTTTTTTTTTACTTTATCCTATTTGATGACAATTTCCTGTGAAGGAGGAGAAAGTCGCCTTGTGATCGATCGATGGACTAAAAGCTAGACAAAACAAATTCAACGTGACATCCGCTACATGACTTCACCTCATATATGCGGCTATTTTCCAGCTTATCTTTTTTTACGAAAATAACGATATTTCCAGGACACAAGGCATCGGATTTGATTTCACCAGAACCACTTGATCATGTCGGGCGTTTCTTTTTCTTATCTATTCAAAGTTGAGGATGCAATACTTCAATTTCGACACTTCTTTTGTATATCTTTCAGTTCAAAGGAATGCAAAGTTCAAAGTTGCGTCTATTTCATTACTTAGAATAACAAATTTTAGTGTCTAACGTGATCAGGTTGACTGAGATTTCTTTTTTATAATGTTGCTCTCATCGAAAAGAGTACTGCTCTAATGGGCCGACCATTAGATATGGCATTATCAAATGCGAAAATTCATTTGACGTAAGAATTACAGCCTCTATGGTTAAAATGAGCCCGTTTGAGCGTCATTTTCTCCCTTGTTTATAAGTCATTCTTTAGGAAGGTTCGACAATCAACGGAACGTTTTCGATTATCCTATCCAGTTACGTATAATATGGTACTGCAAGCCGTCGGAAAAGTACTCTGTAGCCGATTTGGTCAAAGCGTTTCAGTTCAGCCGGAGTATATGAAAAGATTGTCGGACGGTTAATACTCTGAGTTTTATCAAACTTTTTGATGATAGAAAAAGAAAAAGCTCTGAAACAACGATAAATAAAACAGAATAAACTAAATAAACTAGTTACTGATTTAAGGTCACGTTGACGTCGAAGTATTAAATTATTGTGATCTGGTCATTTTACTCTCACAACTGGTTTTGAACTGCAAAGAAATATATCAAAATGCGTTCCCCATGTGCAGCACGATCATAATTTCTCTTCTTTCCACCAACGATACGCGTCGCGGCTGCTACTTCCGCTCCCTAAGTTGCATTTGAAATAAAATGATACCGAAAAGCTTTTTCCCACGTGGCTCAAATAGCGTTAGAAATAATGATGGTTGGACTGCCCGAGCTATCTGTTTCATTTCTGAGTGAAACATCTCCGACTTTCGAAAAGAAAAAATCGAAAAACATATTTTTATGGCGCACGAACAAGCGGTGACTCACTGCCTTGCCAAAATCCGTTAATTTGCAAGATTAACGAAAGGTTTAAGGACATACTGGCCAAGGAAATACAAACTGTCGGTTAAATTTTTGCTTAGTTCATCGTTAATTAACTGAAGTGCAATAGTGTAGAAAATCATCAAACGATTTTCTGGGGTAACAATGAGTAGGCTAAAAAATAAAACTGCGTTCTAACCGGACGTAACCCATAAGCTCGGAGACAATTTTTTTTAATATTGTCAACCGGCAAAGTGATTTTACTACTGCATAACACTACTGCATAATTGTGATTAACAAGATGGCAGTTTCTCCTTGAACGTTGTCTTGTTAATAACTAGTTTTATTATAAACTTTGTTATTTTTAAACATGCAATATGTAAAGGAGTTCGTACATATATACAATGCAAATTTTTGAACACTCTTTTCCAGGATTAAGTCACGAAAAATGAGGAAGTTAAACCCAACTCATAAGACGTTGTTATTTTAAAAATATAGAACAATAATGACCCGGTGGGCAAACTACGAACATTTGTAACCAAAGAGCTAGCTTGGTATGGCGAAAATTCAGTCAAACTGAAATTATATCCTAAATAAATTATTTAAATATTCCTTTCCTTAGCTAGCGCGGTAGGAAACTTTAAAAGGCAAAAGGCGACCAGTGAATCTTTACAATTTGAAGTTCAGAGTTTAGGAGTCATGAGCAATACATGTCGATGTAGTGTGCACGCATGGTTTTAGCTCGTATCCTTGTAAATGGAGTCTTCAACTTCACCATTTGCTTCCCGACGGAAATTTCGAAAGCAAAGCAAATTAGAATTCTGTAGACCGGAATATCCAACGAAGCCTTGCTGTTGTTAAGCCATTCTAAAGAGCGACTCAGTGTTGTCTTCCTTCAATTATGTTTTAATTTCTTAATAAGATTGCGAACAATATTTTGAAACGAAAACGATCATCCCGTTAAGCAGAGGAACTTAAATGAATCGTTATACCTCAAGCTTTAACCGGAGAGTCTTCACATTCAAAATATAAAGTAGCCGGATCTCTTAGCAAAAAAAGGACAGGCAAGACTCTGTGTTCTACAGACTGAAGACACGTGCACCTGGCAGCCTGAACTTTCAAAATGAATACATTCAAAATAACTGTTGAACAGTTAGTACTATTGTTTTCACCAAAGTTTTCTTCTGCTTGCACGACATGCAAAACCAAAATTTGTTTTTGTTTTGGAATAATGAAAGTCGTTTTAAAACGCAACCAATTTTTTGTAATTGAGATCAGCAAGAACATGTAACAACGAACAAACATTCTACTGTTTAAATAATAGAACTGCAAAGTTAAAATTTAATTTTTCACCGTTTTTATTTTCCAATTGCACTCGGAGGTTTTATGTATTTTTGGGATGTTTTTTATTCATATTAGCGCCGAAAGAAAGGGTTGGAAATTCTTTTTTTGTTTAATCGCTCAGTGTGAACTTAAGACGAAAATGCGTCAGAATTCTCGGTA
>BLAZ01000634.1:1248314-1250814 GCA_014633955.1 Acropora tenuis
TTAATTAAAATTTAGCAATTTGTTTAATCGTGTGGTATGTTTCACTTACGACGCTCTTCAGTCATCAAACACTCGCTGAACGGAAGAACTAAGAAATGGCTCGATCGTCTACAACTTCCCCTTGCAAAAGTCTCAGTCGACCTTTTGTTAATTTGTTTTGTTTTGTTTTTTTTTTTGCAGCCGTGACGCGAATTTACTCTTTAGACCGATTTTTTACAGGCACTGTCAAAGCGCTGATGCGCGCTTTTGAGTGAACCAGTCAAAACACCGTCGCTCCCCTGAAAGGCTGAGAGTCTAAATATTTTCAAATGTATTTATAAAGGTAGTTCTTCTTTTTAAAATGCTTTCTACACTCTTTGGTTGATCCAGTCAAGTTTTTAGACTTTCCCCCTGGTCTGCGGATTAAATCTTTGTTACTTTTTTCTTTATCATTCTGATACCCGATGGCAAAATTAATAGCTTTCTGCTGCAGGTGCAACTGTTACAGAAACAATTGCAATATCTATGGTTTAATAATCCAAATTGCTCTTCATTTCCCAAACTATTTCATCATTAGAATATGAGAGCTTAGAAAACTTCGTGCTTTCTTTTATAGAGACATTTGGGGACGTATTATGCAACCACGTGTTTGGTGTATAAGTCTTCTTCACTTGTTTTCACAATATTCAGTCTTGCTGGCCTGTTGCGTCGCCCCACCCTCCTCCCGGCAGCGATGTACCACTCCTCTCTTCGGAGGAGCTCCCAATCGCCCCTGGCTGATTCTCCCGTATCTTATTTCAGCCGGGGCATTGTTTGAGCGAAACCCGGTGAAAATATATCAATAGGGTGAGTGATTTCCAATCAGCCGAGCGTGTAGCGCCAGTCTGATTTGAAACAACGGGCACGATTACCCCTGATTTGTACGGCACGAGGTCTTATGTACCTATCACCAATTAATTGTCAATAACAAAATACGAAACACTTTTTAAGTCAACGATTGAAAAAAGGCGGTCAAGTCATTGAACCAGTTAGTTGTGTCCATGTTTGTTTTCAATCTGCACCTGTCAACCTGATCACGTAAGCGCAGCGACGAGGGCAATTTCTGCAACTTCTGAAAACGCCAATGATATTAATCCTTAATTTTACGAGGATCCATTCAGTGCGATTACCTTTTAACAACATAGAGGGCAAACTTACCGAATTTCTCAATGCATAAATCTCCAACAGTGTTTGGTCAAGGACATCGCCCTCGTGCTCTTCTAAACTTGCTTGGAAGTTTCTTTCATTCGCCCACTTTTGTAATACGTTCTCCCAGTACTCCGTGCTATTCTTCGTGGTTTCATTTTCGCTCTTGTCCTTTAATTCCTCGTCAACTATCTCAAAACGAGACGCTACAGTTGCAGAAAAACTTCTCGATAGCACAAGCTGTTGCTAGGCTAGGCAAGCTGAGGACCAATTGTGAGCAGGTAATTTTGCCCCCTCCCCCCCCTCATCAGCAAAATTAAAAAAAAGTACCATCTTCTTGACCAATCAGCATTCAATCATTTTGCCTTTTACCTTTAACAGCAGCATTTCCAGTTGGAGCATATTTCGTGAAGGCCTTCTTTCTCGCCGCTATTTGTCAACGTAGGAAAACGCTCGTGGTAAATATACCTGTACTTAACACTCGTATCACGGTATGAATTGCTACAACGTAAAAATTAATAATTTTAATATTATTTTGTCCGAGTAGCAGCCATGAAGTTAGCTGGCTACGACTTTTGTTTTCTTTAAATGGTTCGTTGCACTTCATAATGGCTCTTAATTAAAATTCTTATCCTGTGAAGGAACTTTAAGTTTACCTTAAGTTAAACGCCATAGGAACTTCTTGCTGGATATGAAAGGCACTTTTCTATTTCGCTTGATCATAATAATTCTTACAATTGTAATTACCGTCATTTTGTTCTTCTTTTGAATTTCTATATCTCTCTCAAAGGAACTTTTTAAAGTAACCAAAACTTTTCCGCAAATCCGGTCTCTAATCTCTGTGTCTGATCAACAAGGAGAAAAGGCATAAGTGGTTTCGGACGCAGCCATTTCGAACGCATTTGCAAGGTTGCCAAGGTTACAAACCCTATTTCTGGATTTGGCGTTCATTTCGACCGTGAATTCTGCTGAATTTTGGATCAAAAATCCGTTTTTGGCTTGAAAGTACAAGAAAAAGGGGGGTCGTGATAACGTGAATATTATAGCTGGAACCTCATTTCTTAGCAGCTGCAGATAAGTTTCAAGGCAAGGCGAACATAGAAACGCAAACGCACTGAAATATTTCTCTATCTATCTATAAGTAGATGATATATCTATCTACATGAATGTATCGTATATGGATATATCTGTAGATATATAAATATATATATATATATATTTTTTTTAATCTTTTTCTTTTGTTTGGCCATGAGTGAACTGCATTTGCATATTTACTGAAAAACAAGTTCACCATCAGTAAGAGATGTTCAAATTAACTTCTTTATGGCGATATAGT
>BLAZ01000634.1:1270814-1275814 GCA_014633955.1 Acropora tenuis
GCTGTTTCATAAAGAACGGCAAAGAAATTGTATAATTATGTAGCAAAGAAATCATTGGTCTTCCTTATCGAGTATTCGCCCGATATAAAGGAATCCGGAATCCAGCTGCATTTGCGGTCAGATGACGGCGGGAGGTTGAGAGGAATAGTTTGGATTCTAGTTTAATGTGACCTTATTTGGGTATTCGTCGAGTGACGTTCCCGTTGTCTTGCTAAATCAGCTTAATACCTCGCGAGCTACTGTCCGCGCCACAGCCCTACCAACCAACCGATAACCTGGTTACTGATTGAGTGGTGGAGTAACTCGTAGACCGCCAAACTGATTTTCTATTTGTTCAGCTCCACAGTTCACACATTGCAGTTGAAATTGAAGAATGTGAAAATGACAAATGACGATCTGTCTACTCAAGTAAGTACAAGCTTATCTTATGGTACCTTGAAGCTCACCATGCCTTATCCTTGAAGCCAGCGCGTGTTACACTGCAAAAAAAAGAGGTTTTTTTTAACGGCTTGTCTCTCAAAAATTTCGTGGTGACACAATTGGAACTGAAGTTTATAATGATGTGTCGCATGCAGCTTGTTTGAAAGAAATATTTGCATTAATGTTGATGTTTTTGTCGTTGGATTCACAACGACGATGATCTCTGCTGCGAAGTACTGTAACGATCAGGGTCTTTGTTAGGTTTTGTGATACAAGGTAATAAAATGAAAGTAGAGGGTAAATTTGGTACCTGATAACGTGCCAGGGGTGGATGCTATCTTGTTGACGTTTCAAGGGATGATGGGAAGTTTGAACTGGCGGGGAGAAGAATGGAAAGCAAACATGGCGGACGTTGACTCGATGATGTTTTCGATGGATGAAGAGCTCAAAAACAAGTACACTTCTATAAAGAGAAGAAGCGTTTCCAAAATGATAACGTCTGGTAGATGCTGGTCTATTCTTCCAACGTTCGATGGAAGAAAAATCTTACAACAGGGAACACACACTTTTATTTATACATGTGATCATAGTTACTAACTATGATGTGATGAACAGGAGCGCCAATGTTGAATTCGAGGTCCGCAACATAGTTTCAATAATATTTTAATTGAGATAGCAGGTAACATTTATGTGAATAGCCGGTAAAAATAACCTGTTACCGGCTCTTAACAGGACGCCTGAACTATAGAGTGTGTTCGCTCATGTGACCAGGAGCCATATTTGCATAATGAAACAAAAGGAGGGATTTGCATAAAAATAGAGTTCAATCCCCAAAAGAATATTTCACTCCTCCAACATGGCCGCCGTTTCTTTGTTTACTCCTCCAACATGGCCGCTGTTACATCATCATGTGAACACACTCTATAGCATTTTTTTGCTCCTTTGGCCTTTGTGAAATCTACATTTAAAAGAAAATGTTCCTTTGAGAAAAATTAATTGAAACAAGTAAAACGTAAATCTAACAGGGTCACGGGCAGTCCACCTAGAGAAAGGAGCAATTCAAAGGAAAGATAAATGAGTTTAAACAAATTCATGCCCTCATATAACTTAAATGGAAAGTAATTCTTATGAGCCTTGCATTGGCTGCTCGTGTTCAGGACTTTTTCAGTTTGCCAACCTTCGTTTGTGAGCTCTGTATTGTAATTATGCCATTTAACAAAGTTATTCTTTTGCAGCTTACTTCCTGCACAGAGCAGATTGTTCAACTGATGCAAGAGAGGGATATTCTACAGGATGCTAACAATCAGATGAACGAAGTCAGCGCACGAAAACTTCAAGTGAGTTTGCGAACTCGTTTTGTGAAATGACTCGGGAGATTTTATGGTTGCTCGTGAGTTATTTGGAAAAAATCAAATTTCTCCTAACAAGAGCTTTCAGCATCTCCTTAAGTTCATTTATGAGAATTTCATGTACATAAGTGACTTTTACCACGCGAGAAAGGGGACGTAACTAACACTACTTCGCTCAAAATCACTCATTTTGGATTTCACAGTAGTTCGTGGTTACCCACCAATCAATAGTCTTGCACGGACCAAAGCCAGTTGCATTCAAGTGAAGTCAGATATTTACCTTTGAGGTATACACTTTATTCGTCAGGGCAGCGTATGATAGCGCACAGAACGCGCCTGTTTTCAATTTTGCATTGTATCTGTGCGTACTTCGTATTGAAGAGTTTTCATAACGTGCTTCATGTATGTAGGATTTCGCTAAAAGCATTAATCATACAACCCTGTACCAACAGTGAAGACTGAAGTTTTGTAGTCTACCCTTGTTCTAGGCTCCCCTTCCTCCAACCCATAGTGGTTTTTAAATATCTCTTGTTTTCCTCACAAAGCCTGCCTTTGTTTGCTTTTAGATGACTAAGAAACCTTCGAACAGCATTTTCAAATTTCTTTTTCTTTTTCAGCTTGCTCAAGCCGATATCGATGTCGAGAGAGAGACCTACCAAAAGTCGAGGTAATGATCCTTTATTCAGTTGAATTAGAGTTCTCGATGACAGCAAGAATGCATAACAGTAGCCATTTTATTTCAAGCCGCAGAAAAGTAGCTATAAAGTTATACGCGCTTTGTGGGCGTATTGGCGTTACGGACTCTCTGCCTAGTTGCTTGGCAACGAACAGGGACAACTGAAAAGATTTCATAGTACGAGCTAGGGATCAAGTTTTTGTCTTGTAGCACAGAACCCGCTAGAATCAAACGACGACAATAAGATGTTTCGTAGTTTCACGATCGTAATTTAATCTTTCAATGCTTTTCCTGTGGTGATGGTTTCTTTAAAATGGTCAGCATTAATTCTTGCTTTTTCAACCACAGGGAAGGTTTGAATGAGATGTACAATGTGATAAGAAAACAGCTGGATTCAGAAATTCATTCGCGGAAGGTATAGTTCAAAGGAGTGTTGTGGTTGACATCAATTTTCAGTTATTGATTAACGACAAAGCCATTTATCGATCCTCACCTCACACACCCACCCCACCCCTTTAGCTGTACAGCATAGCATTAGGACCCTAGTAGGATATAAGTTTCACCAACTTGTGCGTTTTTTTTTTTCCTGACTCGGACCACGAGATGTCATATGAAATTTCATTTTATGCACATTTTATGCCCAAGAGCCATGAGGCTTAAATGAAGTAATTATTCGTGTAACTTATTATTCTTCATCGCGGACTCCTTTTTAGGAAACCGAGAAAGAGCTGGAGTTGGCAAGAAGCATGAAAGAAGAGAGTGTAGTAAGTAGCAGTTGACTGAAGACAGCGAAAAAGTTTTCCTGTCGGTGTCAAAAGAATCAACCGCTCATCTGTCCCCCTCCCCCGAGTTTCCATTTGCCATTCATCCAAGATGATGACCGTGGGACTCACAAAGTATTCCTTTGTAACCAGTGGCTTTTATGTTCCCAAGGACGCCAGTTTTCGAGATTCCTTGTGCTGTGATGGAACATGTTTTTCAAAAAGAGACTTGCCGATGTTATTGTTGTTGTTGTTTTTGATGAGATTAAAGGTCAGCTTTTCATAATACGCGAGGTCCTGGATATCTGAAAAACAAGAAAAAAAGTACAATTATCTTTGGCGCCTACATACTTGGGAGCTTAGCATCAGACGACATCGAGAATGTTATTTGAAAATGTGACTTCCATTTCTATAATTATTTCTCAATTACTCCTCAATTATTCCAAGTCAATTGGCATTCCTGACGTTTTCTAAGTATCCTGAAATTAAATTTGTACGGCTTAGCGGTAGAAGTAGCAGTAGTTGTGTAGAAGTACTAGTAGCAGTAACTTCCGAATTTTCCCGTTCAGGTCGCCATGCGACTGTTGGAGAAAGATATACATGACAAACAAGACACCCTGGTCTCCCTGCGAAGACAACTGGAAGATGTGAAGAAACTGAATCTTGAGCTTCATAACAAGCTACAGGTAACAGACATCCCAACATTTTTCCCTTCTTTGGGCGTTTAGGATCTTTTTTAAGTTGCATATTTACAGCTCTTTAACCTCCCTTTTTTTTGGTGGCGCAATTTTCTCTATCCAAGTTGACACTCCCTGTAACTAAGGATGCCAGGTTTTTTGTCTCACGTTGATAAAATAAATGCCGAAGAGTTGATATTTTGTAGTTATCTCTGACCAAAGAATTTAAAGATTATGACAGTGTTTGTTTTCTATTTTCGTGACCACGTAACAGAGGTAAACTATAGTCGCAATGTCAGCACAAATCTTCCCTGTTTGCCTTTTCTCCAGCTGTGCGAGTCTACAACAAAAGACCACATGAGCAAGTGGACAGAACTGGAAGAGAAATGCGCGAAGATGATTGCACATACCAAAGAACTGGAGAAAAGGTTTGTCTATGCACGGCGTAGATAAAGATGCCAGCAAGTGCGAACCGACTGTGCCTAACCAAAGTAGGCTTTCCTGCGCGGCCTTCCACGACGCAAAGGTTGGAAAAACGATGAACGTCCATGCAAATTCATGTTGGAAGAGCTGTTGATTTGGACTACATTCGTACAGTACTGGACAAAATCTTCACTCGTGGAAGATTATTTCCTTTAGTTCTTTTCACTACAAGTTATGAAAATCAAAACTCCGGCGATCAAAAATTCAAACTCGATTTTTTAACCAATGAGAACACGTTCAGACTGGCAGATTTTTTATTTAACGGTAAGGTATGGTTGCATGCATGGATGGTAACACAGTCAGAAATCGACAGTTTCAAGATTGAGTGTCCCGGTCATATTTTTATACCGGATCAAGAAACATGTTTTCCAACAATTTGTCTTGCAAAGAAATGTTCCGTTATTAACCACCCTTGATAAAAGCTTGCAAGATTATATTGTCTATGCTTGACGAATGAGCTGGCTATAAAGACTTTGACAAGCGCCTGACAGATACAATTTTTATACCATGGCGACTGGTGGATGGAAAAAAAATGTTGTAATGTTTGTTGCAGTCTGAGTGAAGCTTTATCAAAGAAGACTACAGCAGAAAACTTGGTTGGTGAGCTAAATAATAAAATAGCGGACAGCGAAAG
>BLAZ01000634.1:1344717-1347217 GCA_014633955.1 Acropora tenuis
AAAAAAGTAATGATACATACAGTTGTTCAAGTCAAAAATTGATTACTGCTGCAAAAAGCCATTTGTTTCTCATTGGATGGTAAGAGGCAAATTACACGTGGCAAATCTGGCCTCAGAGCAAGTCAATCAGTACCAGCGAAAAGAGTACTTCTAATAACTTGACTGTGTGGTGCATGAGTGTATAGGATAGATTCTGATAATAAATTATTATCAATGTAAGGCAATTGAGCAATACCCTTTTTAGATTTAACTCTTCAAACATGCTTTGATGCTATTGTACTTAATATTGCATGATGTTTTGCTCTTATGGAAATAGCTTGATTGAAAATTGATGCCTGCAAGTACGACCTCTTGATGAAGTAGAAAATAATTCAGGCTGGCAATTGTCTTTAAAAACCCTTGCTGCTTTAATATCTTTCTACTTATGCTGGGGAGACAGCAGATCTAATCGTAGATGAACACATACACAGGATAAAATTAATTCAACTAAAAAAAAGCAAACAAAAATACAAAGTTTGCTGGCTGAAAAGGGACCTCAATAAGCACCCACCCTTTTCTTGAAGAGTTTGTCAGCCTTGTCAGCTGACACTCCTGATCTCTGGCATTCTCCCACCACCCTGTGCTTTAGAGCTTCAGTCATCATGCTAATGGTTGGTTGATGAAGTTCAATTTCAGCTATCAGTTTGTTCTGGTGTATTGCTAAAGGTAATGTTATCACACTCCTCAATACTGCAGTGGAGCCAATTATGACAGCCCACCTACAGAAAATAGGACCACACGGGGTGTTAGAACTTTCTTTCTCAAATATGTTCACACACAAAATAAATGCATGCAAAATACAGCTCACCCATCATTTCAGTTGAAAGTGGGAGTTCCTTTTGACAGAGTAAGAAGCAAAACAATGCCATAAAAGGTAGATTTACAGTTAACAATTTGTATGTACATTACAAAGAAAGCACCAATTAAAAAGTGACATTTTTGGAAAACGAAAGAAAGTACTCAGCTTTATAAGAAAATACTTGCTAAGCCAACCATGTAATCAGGGCAATTAATGCAGCCTGGTATTATCATCACCAAGTGGCAATAGCTTTCAAAAAAATATTAATTTTATAAATTATGCTACTTAGAACAATGCAAAAAGGTTGATTTAAGGTACAATGATGGCACCCTAGTAGAGCAATTGGATCACTGCAACCAATGCAACTTTTTGTAGAACTCATTTTACCAGTACTAAGCCCAGACTTATTTAAGTACTCTACTTTGACACTCCTTGGAAGTTTTGAACATTACTGAATGTAATTAATCGGCTTTGTAAGTATTATATTCTCATTCAAGCAATACGTAAGTTAAGAATGTGTTTCAGAATCAAGTAACTTCACTGCTATTCCATTGATAGGAACTAGTATGGGTTTTCCTCTAGCTAAGGCCATCAACTTAGCCAATAAAAAAAAGAACCTCCTTGTGGTTAAGGGCTTAACAATAACAAATAATTATTGTTATCATTGTTAACCCTTCACAAAAGTTGACTTATTATTGTCACTGTGATGGAACCTGATCGTGTGAGTGAGCGACAAGGACTGTGATTGTTTAAAGCTGCAACACTCTGGCTACAAGCAATTAATACAAACCATGGAAGATGAGTCCATGTGTGAAAGGCATCCAGTAATATTTGAAGAGCATGTATAGGTGGCAAGTCAGGGGAAATGAAATAATAAGGAGACCATCCACCATTACCGCTGCCATATCTCTTGTGTTGTAATGTGTATGTTGATGTCACAGCTGTATAATTTTGGTTGCAATTATGCAATGCCTGGTAATGCCAATTAACCTACAAATACAAATTAAACAGTGATCACTTGATGGCCTCGTTGAAATTATCCATAACTTTTTGCTTCATCAGCTCAATCTTATTTTTTTATAGATCAAGCAAGCTATGTATGTCAAATAACAGCACTGCAGTTATTAACTTCCTTGTAACCAGCAATTAAGGTTTAATAAAATTGACATCATTGGTTGGATATGCCAATAATTTATTATTTGTACATAAGCCACTGAGACCCATAAAAGCAGATTTTAATTAGCTCACTTTCAGCCACGACACTTCTGTATGAATATTCGCAGGAGTGTTTACATTATTTTAATGTAGGTTGATACGTGAGCAGTAAATGAAAACAAATCAAAATGTATTACAGCCATTATATTTAAAGTCCACCTTCATGTTTGTCTTTCTTATTAATTTTCCTGGTGTATTTTGGCAATTTTTCCCATCTAGACGCCTCATCTCCTACGTTTTGGCCATAATAATAATTATTATTATTATTGTTATTATTGGAGTGGGAAACATTTTAGATGTGAGGACAAAGGTTTGATTTAGTGGTAGTGGAAAAATATGAATAATTTGGGATCAATACCACTGGGATTGAGTGACCACCTGAGAACTCTTGAGGTGGGCATTCCTGTTGAACTGATTGAGAGATGTGCATTGTTGGGGTTAATTGGT
>BLAZ01000634.1:1352110-1359610 GCA_014633955.1 Acropora tenuis
AACACGTGCGACGTTATCCTTCGTTCAATCTTGTACAGGCAAACGCGTTTGGCTCCGGTCAGCTTCAAAACTTTGATTTCCTTTTCAAGTTTGGGTAAGATTGTTTTGTTTAGGTATGTATTTTTTGTTTTCGTATTTTCGTACTTATTGTATGAATGTCCCACGCCATAGCGGACGATATCAAACATTTTCAACAAGCGGAACCTTAACATTACTTCGATTAGCATCTGGTGACTATATTTCTCCAGTTGGTCGCCCGACCTAAAGATTTTTTTAATTTCGAGCCCTGTATACTGACATTCAATTTAGCCGTAAATAAAATGCCCAAAAAGAGGTAAATTAAAACGGCTCAGTTTGTCGTTTGTAATATAATAGGCGCCTAAGTTAGCCGTTAATTAATGCAATATAAAAGGCGCCAAATTTGTATATGAAAGAGAACAAATTTGATATTTATAATTCTTTTTTGGGTGATTTTTTGTTAAGGGAATGAATTCTTAAAGGAAGTGACATTAATAATAACCCCATGGCCCTGAATTCTGTAGTTGCTCCCCAAATGTTATAAGTCTACAGAATACAGGGCCTCTCATTTCCATAATATTGAATAACAAAAGCTGTTATTGTTATCTGCCTCAACAAAAGATTCTAACCAATTTGCATATGCTGGCCCTGAGTGGCCCAGAATTCTGTAGTTGCTCCTAATTCGGATGTCCATTAGCTGACTCCATACGCGAGAAACTTTTTGTTTAACTTGTAATTTTTGTAATAATTTTGTTGTTATGGTTTCTTGTTCTTCTTAATATTTATAGAACCTCGTTTTTATTTAGCTTTTGACTTCGTAATGACGTTATGGTATTAAACGTTGAAACGTGGTCCATTTAAAACATTGTTAAATCTTCAACTGTTTTTATGAAACGTTCTGTTGCAATTTTTCATTGGAAAACATTCTTGGCTTGAAAATGTTTCTGAGATGTGTGGAGTTTAGAAGCCAGGAATTTTAAACATGTGCTTGAACTATAGCAACTAAATATCTCAAATAGTAACAGCCATGTAAGCATCACTTTAACACTTAATTTAGATATAGAAGCCTCGGTGTTCTTCAAGCGCTCTTAAATGTTGGAAAATCTGTTTGTAGTCATCCAAATTTAGGGTAAATAAATTTAAATAAGGTTCCCCAGTGGTGGAGTATTTTTGTCTGACGACAGTAAGTGAGTTAAAGCTTGAAGTTGGTGTTTCCACTCTAGCTATTATAGGAAAAGGAAGCCAAAAAATTCTTCTTATGATAGATAACTTAACGGTCGTTACAGTGATGATGTTAGAAATTATAGAGAAATAACACCATACAACTTTATAGCTTAGGGGAAGCTCTTTACTACTTGTATTATCACATACGGGGCAAAATTACTGAGTGCAGATTGACTGAGACAGAGGGCATTTTTTCTTAATCAAGAAGGCAGTTTTGGTAATCAATAGGGCATGGTTACTTGATCCTGATTGGTTTAAAGTTGCTTAGCAACAATGGCTTCCCGTTTTGTAGAAGTTGGCAAAGAGTTTATTGAAGAAACACAAGTGAGACCAAAAACACGAAAAAAAGTACGGACTAGTGGACTCAAATTTTCCAACAATGGACAAAGATGAGAGGAAAAAATAAGCAACTTGAAAGCTATGAAGTACCAGAGATCAACAAAGCCCTTGATAATTTTTCCCTTGATGTGATAAAATCACAAGTGCCCTTGGGCAATTAAGGATTAATTTCACTTGTATTTTCAAAGTTTTCCAAATTGCCCTTGTCACTTCGCGACTCGGGCAATTTTGTGAAAACTTTGAAAATACTCGTGAAATTAATCCTTAATTGCCCTCGGGCCCATGCGATTACATATACAAATACTCCTCAAGAGATTAAGAGAGAGGACGAGGTATAGGTATAAGCTATCTTCAATTGGTAATTATCTGCACCTTTCCTCATTGGTTGTTGGGTGTTGTTTATCTGCTCAGTGAATTCATTCATCACATTGCTTGTAGGACAAGCAATATATGTTCAAAGTGAAATTACATTCATTCTCTTGATTGGCTATATTTAGAATCAGTTTGAATTAACTCCACCACTGTTATATTTTTGGTCAAATAGGTCTCAAAACCTATCGATCAAATCCTTGAGATGTTTAAGGCCAAGTGGCTGAATGTGTTTGTAAAGTGTCCTATATTTTAAGCCAGAATTGACTCATTGGTGTAACAAGTCTTTTATTCGTCATCAAATTTGACTGTGATGTTGTTTCATATTTTTTTGTTAGTTATACATGGTCTCTATTATTGTCCTGTGGGAAAACATTGCATGAACCAAACCAAATAAATAAGTAAATTTATTTTCTTTTGTTAGTATTTTTACACATTGTATTCCATGTATTTATTATGGTTATAGTGGTGTTAAAATGAGGATAATGATGACGAAATTAGGGGTCATGACAAAGGTGATTGCCAGTCTGGCTGATCGTGCTGCTGTGGCTTTCCTCTGTCCTCTTGCAAGGCAACAATCATTACATATCTTTTATGAAGCCTAATGTTGTGCTGTGTACTCTGTAGATAAGCACTGAAGAAATGATTGGAACGGGCAAAGTAAAAGTTGGTGCCCTTAGTTCTTTAGAGGATGATGGAAATAGAAGTTTGGATGATCAGCTGGAAGTTGGGTTGAACCATGATTATCCAGACTGGAAAAACCCACATGAAACGTGGATGATTCCACCTGTCTTTGAAATGAAAGGAAGTGCAAATGAAAAGGGGCGACTTGCTGAGAAAAAAATTTTCGACCTTCTGCATGAATTTGGAAACTGTCACAATGAACCAATGTTTGTAGTTCATTCCTACCGTTTTAAGGAAAAAATTTCCGATTTGATGAAGCAAACAAAGGATCAGAGGAACTTTGTTGAAGGAGAGCATGATTTTGTGCTTGTTCACCGGCAGTTGGGAATAATATTTCTTCAAGTTAAGGGAGCCACAAAATCCACAGAAAGGAATCAATTTGCATCAGCACGGAAGCAATTGGACAAAGACATGGAATCCCTCATTCATTTTACAGCAAACAGTTTAAAGGGTGAACTAAAGAAAAAAATGAAAGAGGAAATGTTCCGTGAACAACATAAATATGTTGTGATGCCATCCCTCCCTCGAGGTAATTCAGTTCACAATTCAAGTGGGTTATTCATGGAGGATTGTGAAAATGTAGAGGCATTTTCAAAGTGGTGGAAGAGAAACATTCTACCAAGGCCACCTCCTGATCAGGAAGTATATAACTGCCTTGTGATGCGGTGAGTTATTTCACCATGAAGGGTCATATAACTTTGTAACCTTCAGTTGACAAGCACAATAATTTGTGCATCATTTATTGTCTCCACCAAGTTCCAACTGGCAGCAAGCAGACCAGTTGCCTAGTACGTGTATGCACAATCAAGGAGTTGAACCTGGGTCTACCTGAGAGAAATCCAGCCATTGGTCATAGAAGGACACAATGTAGGGCAGAATAGCTTTGACATCCACTTGGCCATGCTGCAACCTCGTTGTCCCCTTTAGGTAGACTTTGGTTGAAACTTTGTTGATTGCAGATAAAGAAACATCATTCTGATATCATATATAATTGATAATAGCACACATACTGTAACCACGGGAATTTAAAATAACGCAACTATTTAAGAGAAAGCTTCAACAAAATTGCAGCCAGCAAAGAGGCAACTTTATATAGAATGCACAAAAAGTGTCTAGTTCCTGATACCTATTTTTTTAGTCACTGTTGGTGTTTTTTTTTTTCTGGCATACAAAGATATACAGTCGCTGTCAAAAATTTGTCTTTTCTGCTACTGTGAACAAATCCAAGAGTGATCTTTAAAGTCAGAGTCAAATTTCCTTTCTTCATGTCCCTCACATTTTCACCATGTATCACTATGATCTTTAACAAGGCTGTGACAAACTTAAATCCACTATGTTGAAAGGCACCTCAAAACTGTTATCCACTCTGTTCTGCTTCCTGTGATTATCACACTCAGGGGTCTATAGGGGTCAATGAATGAACTTATTCCTCCATGATTTAACGTGATGACACCCAGCCCATTTAATGGCAGAGTTATCAAAAAGATTTTATGTAGAAGAGGATAGTATGATGGAATGTTAGGCAGCAGTGAGACCTTCAATATTCCTATGCTGCCATATATTTTCTCTTTTAATTTTCATTACTGGTGATACGAAGCCAGCCAAACTAAATAGGTGTCACCCAAAGTTAAAACTGTGATAGTGCCCAAACAGTTTGTAGAATTGCTCAAGTAGTAATTTATTCCTTTTCCTTATTTTCAGGTTTGTTGGGCTTGTTCATTGTACCCCCTACCCTTTAAGGTCCTCCATTGAGAGGAGCAATAAGGTGCTGGTGTTGAAAACAGCAGAGCAGTCGAAGGTCCTGCTTAGTTCATCAGCAGAGCAGTGGATCTCAGGCCCAGCAGGCAGTGGCAAGACATGGCTTCTTATAGAGAAAGTGAAACAACTTGGTGCAAGTCAATATGGAGAACGGATCCTTGTGGTTTGCTTCAACAGACCACTTTCAAAGATGTTAGAGAAGCAATTCGAAGATTGCTGTTGTGTGGTAGAAGTTAAAACATTTCAAAAGCTTCTCTATGAATTTACTGGGAAAAAATGTTATTCTGACCGAGATAAAGAAGAAAGCATCAATATTGCTGTGGAGTTTTTGAAGTCGATTGAGGATCAGGTAACTAAATACGACCACATCTTTGTGGATGAATGCCAAGATCTGATTGGTGATAAGTGGGTAGTTCTTTTCCAGATGCTGTGGAAAGGCAATAAAGATAATACTGGTACCATAGAAGGCACTGCCTGCAAATGTAAATGGTTTTTTTATGATACCAACCAGTATGTGGGATGGTCAGAGGAGCGCTTCCAAAGACACAAGAAGGCTCTTGTAACAAGTACCAGACTCACTCGAGTGCTTAGAAATACGGGCAACATTTTTGACCAGTCTAAAAAGTATTTACAACCCAGCACCCCCTCCACTGAAGAAATCACACTGGGACATGAGGAATGGGGGTTGAACATTAAATGGCAAGACACCTTGGCTTCAAGACTGGATTCAGAAACGGTAGGAGTAGAATCAATCATTGATGTCATTAGTGATGTTAGAAAAAAGTCTGTTTCAGAAGAAGACATATGTGTCCTTGTTGAAAGCATAGAAGTAAGAAGGTCTCTCAGTGACAAACTTAAAGCCCGAAATGTAGACAATCATGATGCTGAGGAACATTTTGAGGGAAGGCACAAGAAAGTTGTGGTTGAAAGTGTTCGAAGATTCAAAGGGTTGGAATCCAAAGTAGTGATTTTGTATAACCCTGAATTTAGTGTAAAAGGTAACAAGCACATCAGGGAACTGCTGTACACAGCAGTTTCAAGATGTTGCTGTTATTTAGTGGTTATCACCACCAAGGAAGGTCTGGCTGCATTAAAGTCAGTGGAGGGTGTTGATGTGGAAGATCTCAATAATGGTGGTGATGAGATGGATATCGATGATGATGAGGATGAGGATGAGGATGAGAATGATGATGGCAGCACTCTGCAAGCAGTTGCCTCCTTAAAAGCGCCACATAGCACTAAATTTATAGACACCCAGGATAACAGTGGTTCCCTCCAGTTTAACAAGAGACCATTTCAAGAAGGATATGACTCAGAGCTGGCTGGGTGTAAAGAGTTGTCCATGCAAAGGCAAAACCTTGTGGCAGGAGATCTTAAGAGGATGAGGGTGGACGACAACATGGAACCTGTTGAGAGGATGCAGTGTGGTTTGAGAGATAAAGAAGGGACATGACGCTGCCTTTCAAGCTTTACACCAACTAAGGTACACTGTTGATTAGATTGCTTTGATTGACCGTGTTTCAGATAAGTCACGAGGCCCAAGTTGCTTGAAGCCTGGTTAGCACTAATCAGTGTTAACTACCATAGAAACATATAGGTTTCAGTACTTCTTAACTAATGGTTAGCGCACACCAAGCTTCAAGCAACGGGTCCCTTTAGGCTAAAACCAATGCTGGTATTCATGTTTGTACGGTTTTAAACAAATACTGTTGTTATAACAGATTTTATGAATGACCTCCAGTTAATTAATTTTTGTCAATGCTCCTTTCCTTGGAGCTCGTCAGCCCTGTAGTTTGTTTTTGTTATTTTCTTCTCAGACACCGGTGCCGAAAAAAAAAATTTATTTGGTTGCAGATGGAAGAAACAAAGTGAATTGGGTGACCAGACTTTCCGAAGTAGTTTGCTTGGCATTAACTTTTTGCTTTAGCATAAAGTTTTAATGTAAAAACGATTTTTAAGCCCACTGGTGTGAGCACAGAAAGGATAGTGATTTTTATTTGAAAGCTGTTTCATTCAAGGTTAGGATTCAATAAATTAAAGTAAGACTTGTAAACAAATTCAGGTTCTTTTTTTCAATAGGTTGTAGTGTAAGTAGACAAAGAATAGTTGTGATAAGATTAATGTTGTTATGAAAAGGTGAGCTTAAGGTGTTGTCACATTTCAGCATCTTTCAGTTACTTCTTTAATAATAAATAATTATTATGATTGTCATTTAAATCTACGGATTATTATGGATGTATCTCTTCATTTTAAAGATTGGGTTCTTTGAATTTATAAGAACTTGTTCATTTGTTGCTTTTGTGTTTCAATTTTGGAGCATTAGATTGCTTACAAATTTCAGGAAAAAATTGTTGTGGAAGCATTTTGTTCAAGCTTCAATCAGGAACAAAAGTGTTCAGACATTTCAGGAAAACTACCACTTTCTACCACATAAGTCTCATTCTATGACGAAAAAATACATTTTTATTTTAATGACCAAGTCCCCCCCTTCCCCCTTGCAATGTTGAAACAAGCTTCGTGGACACTGTCACATGATTGTAACATTGATAAGAGGGGAGGGAGTGAAATATAACTAGATGAAATTGGAGAATTCCCACATGGAACAAAAAGGTCTTATTTCAAGGGTTTTTTTTAGTAGTTTGTCCCTGATTGTTGCGTTGAGAAAGTTCATTAATTATTAATTTTAATTTCCTCACATAGTTATTTGAATAATTTATGATATTATTGAAATTGTATCATGTCCCTCCTATTAGACGTAAATTGACTGGAAAAATGTTAAAACATCAATGCTCTAAATTTATGAATTTTATTACAATAGTTGTATTAAAATTTATATATTATTTTTGAAGCAAGAAGTAAAATGACAGCATAGCTGAGTGGGTATTAATTTTCTATCAATTATTGGCCCAGAAGTACTTCTTAGGGGAGGGGTCAATTAAGAGAATTATTTCATTCCTACTAAATTTTTGTACATTTCTAAAGAATTTTTTTACTTGGTACTAGCATCAAATAGCAGCCCACAGAGCCAACAGAAATTTCGTCTGATCTATATCTAAGAATAGTCATAAGAATATTTCAGCCTCAAATCAAGCCTGTGCTTGAAAAGCA
>BLAZ01000634.1:1596235-1597930 GCA_014633955.1 Acropora tenuis
TTTCTCCATCTTAAAACAAACTTTTAATACATTTTGTGCGTGTAAGAAAAAAATTTGCAATTTAAGCAAATCCAGACGGCAGGTTGAGAAAAAAAAACCTGTCTTTGGCTCTTGAAATTGATATGATGATCAAATCGGCCATAGTTTGAAATTAATCAGTGGAAATAATAGTGTATTTTATCTGCATTTTTAAAGTTATAGCCTTCACACTTACAGCTTTCGTCGGAATCGAGAGTGAGATTTTCGTATTTGTCTATCACTTGGATCGTGAGCTGCGTAATTTGAGGCAAATTTTTCTTTATCTCACTGAAGTCTTCCGGAAACGTTAACTGTTTGTAACGCTTTATAGCATCCTCAAGCACATCGCTGCTTTGTGCAATTATGCTAAATTTGAACGTTTCCGAGCTCAACGAGTAAACAGCCCCATTTCGTGTTTCTCCTTGAGGTTTCGGCCAGACAGAACCTTCGACGTAGTCTTCAACTTGGAGTTCTCCTAGTTCCCATCCTAAACCACCGAGAGCCAAGGGGTCTGAGAGTTTTGGAAACCTTTGAACAGCATTGCAAACGAATACAATGAGGGTCAAAATGATAATCGCTCGAACCATGATTTTCACCTTCTTCCTCAAGAGAACGATTTCGATTTTGATTGTCAAGTGATCCTCACAAGACTATAAGTAGTCACGTGCAAGATTGCGTTATTTTCGAAGGGGGTGGACAAATCGCTCTTGCTAGTAGTCCCCGCCCTGAAAATGGGCCTGAACCCAGGCCGCCCGTCATATCTCTCCGTCCCTGCCTGGCGACAGGTATCTGAAACAATTAGCACATGGATAGGCTTTTTCTTTCTCTCGCTGTTAGAAAAAATCATGAAATTTTACAGATACATCATTTAATGTAATACGCTTCAAAAACGAAACTTGAGAATTCCTCCAAAATAATAATTCATGTACAGATTTTCTTGTAGCTTCGTCAGTAAGAAAACTGCTTGGATGTTTACTCTGTTTCCCCTGAAACAAAGAAAATTCACCGTGTAGAAACCAGAAACACCGTCTAGAAGTCAGGTAGATTCACAAAACAAGCCAAGCATCTCTATCAGTAGTTGCCATAGAAAAAACATTAAGGTTCTGAAAGAGTCTTGGATATTTAGTCTGATACTACAGGATCTTCAACCGAGTGCTATGTGATTTGCCAACATTTGCTAACGGAAAACAATATTTATGCTCATGTGATATTCAAACCTTTGAAAAATAGTATATAGAGCCACCTTAAAGCGTGGTTTCGAAATTTTCGCAGGTTCGAGTTATCGGGGCTCAATTTGTCCCACCAGAGCCAAAATTGGTTCGAGTTGTCGGGAGTTTCGAGAAATCGCGGGTTCGAGAAATCGGGGGTGAAATTATAGAGCTTGAGTGAAGCAAATTCAGTGGAAACAAGGTTTGGTTCGAGATATCGGGAGGCTGTTAAATAGCAATATGGCCCCTTGACCGGAGCATCAGCCCTAGGACTTGGGATTGTCGAGTAAAAACAATGCCATTCCTAAATGATAGCAAGGGCACATTTTTTGCAATTATGTGCTCTTGGTAATTAGTTAAACAAAACCCAGGACTTGTCAAGGAAATTGTTTACATAGAACAGAGGCAGCTTTCCCGGATGTCTACGCACGGGATAATCAGCTTTCCTCTCTGAGAATAGGGTGAATTG
>BLAZ01000634.1:1611971-1614471 GCA_014633955.1 Acropora tenuis
CGACACTTCCACCAGAAGTTGGAATGTTGAAAAACCTAGAAACCTTGGCATTGAATGAAAACAACTTGACAGACCTTCCAGGTACCTTTTTGATAATTCATTTTGGAAAGCATTTTGTAGACTCTTATGATTCCAACAAGATTTTTATTGGACAGGTACAAGGAAAAAGAGATCAAACTCACCTCTGGTAGTTTTACCCAGAGGAGATGAAGAATGGGATGTTCACATTTACTCAGTTTTATTTGTTGTTAGGGGGTTCAGATAATTATTGCACGATTGTACATAGCATAGCTTCTCTTTCTTCAGAGGGTCCTAGCTTCAGAGGGTCAACTAGCTTTGCCATTTGCAGGTGGAAGCAATTTGCATACACCATAACTGAACACTACAAAATTATGATGGCCAATGCAAGAGTTGATATCAATAAAAAAAATACATATGCTATATTATTGTTATATTAATACCAAACCTCAGACAAAGACTTGCAGTTGAAATAATTATTATGCAAATTGACTGTAATTGGATGAGGTGAAAATGAAGAAAAAACAGTGACATTTACATTGTATGAACAAAAGTGTACAACAGAAAGACACTCCAGCAAAGCCCCTGAAATTTTTGCAATATTTAAGTCCCTTTTTCAACAAAAATATAAACATGAGCTTGCTTTTTGAGACATGAGACTAAATAAATAATTATTTATTAGTAATGAATAATAGTAATGACAATGAGTCTTTAGTTCATCGAAAGATAAAATTACATATCTTAATATGTTACAATAATACGGAAGATAAAAAATAAGATAAAGGTATCTGCATATTATAAGCATTAAAAAAGTATATAATTACAAAAAATGGAGCTTAGAAATCAAGCTATTTACAAAGGTGTTCGTAAAACACTCTGTATTATTGTTTGGGCGTGCACGGCCTTTTTTCATAAGACGATGTACTTAAGTCTTCAGGACAGGAACGACTATCTTTCAGTGGGTGGTAATCAGTTAATATTAATTTCTTTAAAATGTTTTGGTCTTGTTTATTTAGAAGGTTCTTCATGAAAACTGGGGATGAAATGAAATGGCATTTATGGCATTTATGGCATCGGTCTAAAAATTTTGTATAACCGTAAGATCAGACTCCAATGCCCCATAGACTGTAAAGGCACAGCTAAAATTAGGTAAAAGGTGATCTATCTCTACCTGAGAGTGGTGTTCCTTTCTTAGTGTGGTAGGACATGTAAACACTTGTTACTCCAAGTATTTAAAACAAAGCTATTACAGTGAGGAATTTTCGTTAATTGGAGAGTACAGTAGCATACATTGTGATTTTTCTTTCTAACAACTAGCTCTTTACATTTACAAGGGTTGCAGACCATTTTATTGTCTTTACACCAGGTTAAGAAGTGTCCTACTAAGTCAGCAGACAGGTCATGATTCCTAGTGATAGGCGAAACTATCATGGAATCATTGGCATGTTTAAAAAGTACAGGGCAACCATATGCATTAAAAAAATCTCCAAGTCATTCAAAAATACTTTAATAAGATATGGTCCACTTACACTACCTTTTGTGGTCATTTTATTGACAGATATGCAATGTCCTAAAAGCTTAATGATTGTTAATGATTAACAAAGAAATTGGCTCTTGGTTGACTCAGAACTGATTACACTTTTGTCTTTCAGATACTCTTGTTAAGGTTAAGAACTTGAAATTACTGGATCTGAGACACAACAAGATGAAAGAAGTAAGTGCCTATTTGTCATTTTTTTACTATTATTCTGACACAAGCGTGAATGCCACGTCATTTTTTTGCCACTTACATACAGTGATGGCTGCTTACTTACTGTCAGTGATGGCCATCACATTATTTTGGTACAGTTCCATGATAAATGACTCTAAATTAAAGGATGATGAAATTCAAGGGTTTTTCAGTGTTGTTATGATCTGTTCTTGTGTCAGATTCCTTCAGTGGTATACCGGCTCACATCGCTCAAGACCCTTTATTTACGATTTAATAGAGTGGCTGTTGTTGATTCAAGGATTGGAAACTTGAAGGTTAGTGAAGTAAACTTTTACTTAAAGGTTAGTAAAATAAACTTTTATTGTACCCTTTGGACCTCTTTCAAAGTTAATTTTCCATAGAGTACATGTTTTTCACAGATGTGCTTTACAACAGCAGCAATAAGAGAAAAATTTGAATTCAAGGGAACTGAAATTGGATAAGAACCCAAACTGAGAGGACACAAACATTCAATGTACATTAATGATAACAAATAGGTGTTATTCACTAAGCAGGAGGTTCATAAATTTTGTATTTATTCGCCTATAAGCCAATGTTGGCTATAAGCCGAGACCCCAACCTTGTGGCTACCCAGGTCTCATAGGTTATCATCCAAAATTTGGTCAAAGTATTTACCTTTAAGCCATGACCTCATTTTTAAATTGGCAAACTTAACAGCATACCAGCAAGTGATAATCATTAATGCCAAGAGATTATTATTTGCATGCCACC
>BLAZ01000634.1:1669612-1672112 GCA_014633955.1 Acropora tenuis
ACACGTGGGTGTCTATCATTCTGATGTCACGGGTTTTTGGCCCAAGGCGGAGTAAATATAAATTTCAGTGCCATATTTTGGCTGGCCAAATCAACCTATTTCAGGAGGTGTAAGGTCTTTCACCGCTCTTTTCTGATGAAATAATCCTATCGTAACTTTTTTCTTAGCCTAAGTTAAAGTTTTTCTTAAGTTTAGATATCAAATATCAATAAATACTGGTCTCATATATCAAAGTAGGCTTCGAAGAATTGACCTTCGGTGGACACCGACCAAGACAGTCTTATCAAGATTATTCAATCGATAAAAACCATGTACATGACTAATATGTGTCTAGGAATTATCTTGACCTACATCTTAATACACTTTGTAGCGACCGGTGCAGTTCTTTTGAACAACTTAGTTGGGCAACGAATTGAAATAAGAGTCTTCAGTTCTACTAGACCGTGGACACGCTGTATATACATAAAGAATGAAAGGTTATGTTCGAGAGAAACCTTGGTCCCGCGTCCGTGGGAAAGCGAAACAATAAAATTTGATATCAAACATTTTGATATGGTTCAACATGAAGAGATAACTAGGCTCTCTTCAGTTCAAACCCTTTGTCAGCTAAACTCTCGAAACGTCAACTTCGTAGTCTCTTCACGGTGGAAGTTTGACCCATATCACCTTTTTCGATAGCAAATTTTTAGTTTTTTCTGTCAATATCTTGTATCTTCCTGCACTCTGCCCGCTCAATTTTGAAAGCTTTGAAAGTCACCGTGCGTATTCAAAGGTTATTTTGGCCACGTCCAAAAGTATGAAATGCCACCTTCCAAAACAAGCTACAATTCGCCAAAATTTAGGTTTTCGATTCACTTCGTTGCAATGCAAATCGGAGTCACGATATTCTGATGGCCAAAATTCTGAGAATACTCATATCGTGTTTGCTCAGGACATTTCCGCGAATTGGGTGTGCCTTCCAAGTTGGACGTAAATGGACCATCCCTTCACATGAAATACCTTCGAAATGTAATTAATCAAGGGGTAAAAAATAAACGTTCACTTATTACAACTTCCTTGCTAAGATGAAATAGAATCACTGCACATTAATACTTCACCTACCTCGGCTCCTTTTCGGAATCGTACCTCCGGGCTCTGAACAGGGGAAATTCCCTATTTTGAATATGCCCGGTGTCCCGGCATCAGCCACATGGAGCTAATTTAAGATATCAGCTGCGGATTCGGAGTCCGCTAAAGTTTTTCTTGTAGCACAATCCCTATTCCTAAGAGGAAATGATTGCGTGACAAATCGAGCGCACGCCACAAAAAAAAAACACAAGAATGATTTCTCTCTTTCCTTCGTGTAACCATTTGCACAACAGCAGGAACTTTGACTGACTACAGCAAACAATTGGTGAATTCCACTAAGTAATGATATACCGTATGTAAGCGAAAAAAGATCCAGTTAACTGTAGTTGTGTAATATCAAATAAAGCATAAGCGACAATCCGGCAGCACAAACTAAAAAATATGTAAAACAACAGTATGGTTAGAAGACCTACTATAAAAGGTCAGCGCGTCACGGACTTGCATTCACATTTGTTTGATATAAAAAGATCACATAAATAGATCCATTTGTTTGTCCTCCAAGATTTGTAAATGGAAAGGAACTTTATTTAAGTGTCTAGTCGTTCTAGCGCTGGAGCTCTAATTCGGTAAACTGTCAGCTGAAAGTAACAATTAACGCAAATCAAATCAAATGTTGGTTTTTACAGGATAGGAGAAAATCGGAGTACCCGGAGAAGAACCTCTCGGTGCAGGGTAGAGAACCAACAAACTCGACCCACATATGAAGCCGTGTCTAGTAATCGAACCCGACGCACAATTGGTTGGAGGCGAGTGCTCTCACCATTAGGCCATCCCTGCACCGAACTTCTCTAGTTGTATATTAGACCACGACCGGTCATCGCAATACCCCTTTATAGCTAAGAGTCCTCTCCTGAGCTTGAAATTTTGTTGAAATAAAAGTCCTAGTTCACAATGGTACATTTCGCGTAATCATCTCTTTTGCGGATTGTTTGTGTTCCGGCTTTGTCAATCACGAACAGTTCTTCACTTCCGGTTTACCGACCTCTTCAAGGTTTTTCGCGCCATTTTGGCTGAGGAATATTTGGAAAACTGGTTGAGAGAAAGCACTACAAAATTCAGGTTTAAAGCGATTCTTGCCGACGTAGAGCTACCATGCGACTCTGCCTATGTAGCCAGGGAAAACTTCTTCTCTTGTCTTAAGTTATTACATTCGTGTTATTAAAAGCCGACGGTGAACAAGGTCAACATCCGCAAACACATTTTTTCGTTTTGTTAATTTGCCTGAGGCTTTAGCAGATGATTGGAAAATTTGAAACAACGGAGGAAGTTTACAAATCCTTCGCATAAACAAGGCGATAAACAGAAATGATGAAAAGAGTTGTATTGAATGGGTTTGGACAGGTCTGAAGGTGTTTCAAGGAAAACGCTACGA
>BLAZ01000634.1:1674612-1677112 GCA_014633955.1 Acropora tenuis
CTCCTGTCACCATCGTGCCGGACGGGAGAAGCAAAGACAACGTCACTACTGCAAACCCCTTTCGGGCCAATCCAAGGGGGTTTTAGCCCAAACTGTACAACATGTCAGAACAACAGGGTAATCATTAAATAGACGATTAATCAAATTTGTATGTTAAACGCGGTTAATTGCGATAATTTCTTCACACTCCTTCTCACCTTAATACCTTTCGGTTCTTTTTGTCCCTTTCGGTTTTTTTGTCTCCCTTTCCCACCCGTCGGTATGTGGGGAACATAGAAATGAATAATGAATATTTGGGTTTGGAAAATCAGAAATAATGAATTATGAGTAATCTATAATCAACAAGAACTAATAGGAATAACTAGAAGAACTAATAATGAATAATTGAAATTAAAACCCAAAGAATAGTGAATAACCGAGTTCCAATTATCCAACTTCCACCGTCAAGAGGACGGGTTCCCGAAATTGTCGTAACATGCTGTTGTAGATGGCATCCAATGATTAGAACTCGCCTTAGCTCGTGCTTCGTAATCAGTTGAATCTCCTAAGGCGATAGGTAGTTCAGGCTTAATTCTTCCGTTATAACACTAAATCGGCTGGTAGAATAGTTTCTCCAGCCCTATCAAAATGCCCCTTACTATGTGAAAACTGATTTTCAACTTAGAATTCCACAATTGTGAGATAAAGCTCTATTTTAGCGAACTATGAATTTGTTTTGAACTCTATTGATCTACGAAAACAATAAAATGAGGGGATAAATGTACAACTCGAATTTCGAAGGAAACCAAAGTTGCCAGCTTTTTTGCGTGTTTTGTGCCTCATAAGCAAACACTCTAATCACTCTATAGTAACATCAACGTGATCCTTCAACCATTACGAACGAGACTCGGTATATCAAAGATATGAATGTATTGGTTTTCACTATGATGTCATCTGTCTCTAAAACTATTGCCATAAGAAAGAACAATTGTACTGAAGCAGAAAAACAGACTCCTTTTCTTGTTTATTCAACACAAAAATCTCCACAGTCCTAGCAAAAACGTATATAAAAGCTTCTTAAAATCAGAAATGAAGATAGCATAAAACAAAAGGCTCTTTTGTTGTATTATGTTTCTTGGGCTTTGGTGTATTAAGTCAGATTTAAGTGTATTGGTGACGCTCTCGAATTACAGTGCCATTAGTAGGCCAGGTCTTCAAAGATGGGAGTACTAAAGTCTGTTCTTGTTCTCTGGTTAAGTCTGTCGTTTGGGGCCTCAGCCCCACAAGGGAAGAAAAAGGTTCTTATACTTGGCGCTGGTGTATCGGGAATAACTGCCGCGACAACTCTTTACGATCAAGGAGTCACAGACTTTCTGGTGTTGGAAGGACAGGGTTATATTGGTGGACGTGTAACACAGGCGTCGTTCGCAGGAATGAAAGTGGAAATGGGAGCAAATTGGATTCACCATAGTGACGAAGAGAACAACCCGCTCATTCCTTTAAGAAACAAAGTGAATCTGAATGGAGCAATTTCACGTTATGCTAATCATACTGTGAGGTGAATAACTGTTTTCTTGTATAAAGATTCAGAGCATACTGCGCGTCAGTAGTTCAAAGGTTGGATAGCTGTTAACCTGATAAATAACTATCCCTGTGCTATCAAAATAAATCAGTTAAGCAGTGCTTAGAGTGATTTATCCAACCCATGACTAATTGGCGCACACAATCGATTGGTTTCGTTTCACGCAATAATCAGTTGCATGATCGTTCGCCATAAAATGAATGCAACTTGACCATTTTGAATGGTTCTTGTTTTAAGCACGTTACTCCAAAATCTGTCTTTGAAGATGTCAAAATGATGTTTGAATTAGTAACCAACGTTACCAAAGCAAACTGGAAAGTTATTTCACTAACTGAATGTATCCAAAATAACGACGGAAAAATTTTAGCTTAAGGTTTGCTATGCAGAATTAATTTGTTGCAGCTCATAACGTAAGAGGAAACTACAGGGCAGCTAACATTTGAAATTTCCAAGTTTCAAATAACCGAAAACAAGAGCTTAAAGATAAGCTCAGAATAAATAGATGCAAAGTTAGATGGCGTCTGAAATTATGTTTATATTTTTTGGACCGCACGCGACAGGCGAAGAATTAATTACCTCTACAACGCAGTGGGCAACAAAGAAGCCCTCGCGGAAAAAGAGAAAAGATATGAATATTAACTGGGGTATGAATCTCGAATTGCTCAAATCGGGCAAGAAAAGTGTATCGATATTACACCTTTTACTGTTCATTTATATTTTGCCTTAATGGAAATGGTTGTATAACCAATATAATTATACATCATTCGCGTACGCCTTATTTCAAAATGGCGGCCAATAAATTATTCTTTTGTTTGCCTGTTAATTAGCCCTCTTTGCCTCATTTTCACCTCAGAATTGTTTTATACACGCAAACGAGGCAAAGAGGGCTAATTAACATGCAAACAAAAGAATAAGTTATTGGCCACCATTTTGGAATAA
>BLAZ01000634.1:1844107-1847117 GCA_014633955.1 Acropora tenuis
TAGTTCAGCTAGCTATTGTACTGCTGTAGGCCACATAATTCATTCAATTGCCAGAGAAAATAAAGAAGTATAGTTTTTCTTATGAAAGGTCTATTGTCTTTAACGAGAGGCCCTCTTATCTTTTATTTCTTCACGAATATTCGACAGCTTGGTTCCTCAGTGCGTTGTTTTTTTTTTAGATGGTTCATTGCAATTTTTTTCTGTTTTCGTTGCGTGCGTCACCTAATTTTTGTAAGTGAAGAATTTTCTAGGAAGCTATGACCCTCGCAATTTATGCAATTGCGTTTATAGAACCCTTAAAAGTTCAAACTTCAACGGGGTTTGAACCCTTGACCTCGCGCCGGACACCGGAGCGACGCTCTAATCACTGAGCTATGAAGCAACTGACGTAACTTGGGAACTGGTCATTTTGTGGGTTCGGAACTTGCTCCATGTAGTCGGCCGCTGTTGTCGTTGGTTTTTAAAACACATTGGTTATAATCTTGATCAGTCTTTCACCAACATTTCTCTCCTAGCTCGTTGGGTTATATGACAATCGATGATATGAAGCATTAGGTTAATTGTCAAATGATACATTGCTCTTGTTTGTCTTAATTATACAACTCTAAATTGATTTATTGCTCCAGGACAAACAGAATCAGTATGGTTTGATCATCTGGGTTGCCAATCCTCTCTAGACACACCCAAGCCTTTTTTCTTTAAATGTTATCATTTAATACTGAATCAACCTTTAGCTCCAATCAACTACCCAAAAGTTAGGTTAAATACGATCGATGTCACATTTTCTGGGTTTAGAGTTAGGGTTTAGGGTTCTGAACTCTTTACGGATAAACTTATTGTCCTACCTGAAGGCCATTTTTAAACTAATAATAAGTTGAGTACTGAAATTTGTTATCCAGGAAGAAATTATAAGTTATCAGGTGGTTAACACATTGCAAATGACGTTAAAAGATTGCGAAGTAGGTAGAATTGTTGCTGCTGAAGGTTGTGTCGTAGTTATCAATCAGTGGGAACAAACAGACGGTTGCAATGACTGATTTGCGCAGCTTAACCCAGATGTCGACACACCTATGTAAACCAAAGTAATTTATGATTTCAGGTGACTGTAATTTAAACGTGTGCAATCTTTGAGGCAAGCTCTATTTTCGACTTATTGAATTAATTGATCTTTCTACTGCAAGGAAGGTCAACGCTCTCTTAAGACTCTCTCTTTCTCCTTCAAGGGCTATGCGTTAGCCTTAATTTTAGATCAGATTTTGCAATTCAGCTTTCTAGAATGAGTAGTAGCTCGGGTCTTTTCCTCGTATCATTTGCAGTTCTGTTTTCGAGTCTTGTCAAAGGAAAAGGTGGGTACCATTTTCTTTTAAGGTTTAATAGAGCACCTTTGAGGTGCTATTGCAAAGTAAGAATTTAAACTTATCAGGAATGGAAAATTATCAAGCCGGAGTCAGTAAAGTAACTCAGTACAATTGATATATTAAAGTAACGTAACATCAAAACGGATAACCTTCGCGCTCTTGTAAGTATTCCGTGATTATCCCATCTCTGCTGACCTTTTGCAATATGAGCGAAGTAACCTATTCTTGGAGTGAAAGTTGTGTTCTCTCGTTGTGTTCTCACGTTGTCGTCAAAACTACACTGAGGGCTGATTATTTAAACGCAGTCTAACTTAGATCGCGGTTTAGAATAATGTTCATCCACAACTTTCTAGAAATACCGGAGAATTAAGTCAAAATTGCTTACACTGTCGCTCTTGCTTTGCTAATCGACGCTGATGAAAGGCTTTTGCTTATTTCCTTGAACTGGGAAAAGTCCGTAAATTTTGTCCTGAAAACTGGCCCTTAATTTTGATCTAAGCTTGCCTTTCTTTGGTTTTTGTTTTTACCTAGTGCTCATAAAAAATGCTCTAAACATGCATGCTGCACGATAATTTTTTCCAGTCTTTAAACAATAACAATAATACTTTTCTTTTTAATTTTGTTGCTGCCTTGGTCGTTGTCGTTGTTAAAACTTCCAAAAAATTAATTTCAATTTCTCGTCTACTTATGGCGCGAAAGTGAATGGCGGCTGGTCCGGCTGGTCGGGGTGGAGTGGCTGCGCAGCCGGTATTTGCGCGGGAAATCAACGCATCCGAACAAGAACCTGCACCAATCCAACTCCAAGTGAAGATGGAGCTTATTGTGAAGGAGATAGCTCACAGCAAAAAGACTGCATGAGTAAGTAGTTGTTTTCACAACAGTAATCTTTCATTAAGTTGTCAGAATACTTCAGCTGCTGTTGTTTATGCTGTAAGCGTGGTTTACGAGGTTGACACGGCGGTCGAGTAAACCAGACAATTCATCGTTTGAGAATTTTTACGATGACTGAAAACACTGTTTTGTTTTGGGGAATATTGTTTACAAGTTTTGAATATTGAAAGTATATTACAAATCCATTATCTCTGAAAATTTGAGCCTGGTATGCCGGATAAACACCATTGATTTACAAAAAAAAAAATACATCTTTTACATTGGAGTCGGGCAGGACTCCATTGTAAAAATTTGCCAGTCAGTCATTTAAGATCATTTTTTGCTTCTATATCGACAATTATCAAAAAGTATAAAGGATTTAATTTGCGGTGGTACTTTAGTTCGAAAATCCGTCTTTAACTTTCATTTTAAGCGATTGATTTCAGCAAGATTTCTTCGAATTCTTAAAATAAACTCGCTGGTATTAGGGAGTATAAGAAGCTACAACTGCAACGAAAACGTTGCATTAAATTTGAACTTTGCGTTAAGTTCAGTCTTTTGCGATTATTCCGTGTTGGTCACGTTGTACAAAATAGGCAGAGTGCACTTTCGCTTGCTTGGCACGAATGCATGGTTTTCATGTTAAGGCAAAGAATGAAAGATTTACTGCTGTGAGCTCGCGTTGTCGTCAGAACCTCAAATATGAAAATTTCACGTCGTCGTTTGTCAGACTACTTCAAAACATTGCACCAAAAAGCGTGCCGCACGTGCAGCACGATTAT
>BLAZ01000634.1:1887622-1890122 GCA_014633955.1 Acropora tenuis
ATAAGACGTTAATATTCCTCAAAATTGTTCGCGAAGTGTGGTATTCTCGATGTAGCAGCCTGATACAGACTCTCCAGCAAAATTGGACCGGCCTAGTATCGATGTCTCACGACAAGACTTTTTGCTGTATGGGGTCACAGATGCTTTGCGAAAACAGACATAAGTTAGTAGGGTCTTCGTCGATGTAGATGGTAGTAATCCTTCTTATTTGAAGTAATTTTGCTCCCCTTAAGTTGATCTTTCTGTTTTGAAAATGCAGTCTAGCTTTTGCATCACTTTCTTTTTGAAGGTTACACAGAAAGTGGTACTGGACTATGTGAGGGAGGCTCTGTTCTATTATATGACGGCCTTTGCGGTAAGTAGAACTTGCAGCAGTCTCCATAAACTGAAAATCAAGCAATTTATTATCATTTTGACTAATGTTGTTGGTGGGTTAGAAAGATGGAAAATTTTGCTTGCACGCAGTGACATTTAAAGCTAGGGTTTCCTTACGGTTTCTAAAAAAATTGAGAAATTTTCATTCGCATGTCCCGAAACAAGACATTCACTTATAAAACTATACATTATCTTTCCCCATCTCCCCCGAAGGTATTCTTGAATTATACGTGGCTCTTTTCTGTTCCCCTAAGAAAGACATTTCCTAGACAGCTGTTCGTTAGAGTGGTATTTGAATGCGGATCATCTGCCTTGATATCTTAACTAATTATCTACGCCGTTTCCTTGCCAAGTGCGTTTTACTTTTGCTTTCAGTAAATTGCTATCCTGGAAGCTACAGCGACAACAAGACACAGACTTGTGTGCTGTGCAATCCTGGATTTTATCAAGATGAGGAAGGAAAGGAGGAATGTCAACCTTGTCCCAAGAACTCTTCATCGGTGATCAAAGGCTCCAACTCTGCTGCAGACTGTAAACGTAAGTATGTTTCTAGCGTTAGTCCATCACCAGAGTGGATTAGCCTCTCGTCGTTACCTTGACCAAGAAGTTCAAATATTCGAAAAGTCAGCTTTTTCATCCATCACTGTTGCCAGTTTACGTTGTCAATTTTGTTGATATCACGAATTTCTTTTACTGTCACCCATTCCACAAACACAGCACTGCAGTTTCTTTACAAACTACTCACTTTTTTCTTCTGTTGGTGTATCAACCATTCAGTCGACCGGTCATCAGTACCAGAACAGGGGATGGCCTGACTGTATTTTGATAATTGACTCAAATTTCTAGGTTCCATCGGAGAACGACAACCGTGAGCAAAACACTTTTCGTTCACTGCTGGACCCCTCGTTCTCAGTAATGAAAAATGATTTTCTTTTAGCAATATGCAGGGCTGGTTATTATTCTACGAACTACGGTGTAGAGCCATGCGAGAAATGCCCCCAGGGGACGTACCAGGAAATGGAACAACAAACCCAGTGCCACTCATGTCCATCAGGGACACACACCAAAGACCTCGGAAGTACATCACTGGACGACTGTATATGTAAGTTTGCACGTAAACCTTTGAACATTACCTCAAGAAAAGCGCGGGAGGTAGTGTTTCAGGCACGCACACACAACAAATACAGAGCTGGCAGCCGTGACAAGATCCGAAAACAGCTTGCAAGTTTAGAGAAGTCAAAGTTGCCCGCGGTTTTCACCTGCCAACTCTTGCGCTTCTCTCGTGGTCGAAAAACTTCCCACCTGTATCCATAAGTAGACATGCGCATGGTAACCTCATGAAAAATCCTTATTTGTCACGTGACACCATAGCGGTCATCTTAATGATCCTAGACAAAGAAACTTTCATAATGGTGCTCCAAGCTTACCCACTTGGAATGAAGCTCTCCTCTTATGCAAACACGTTATTCTGTTTTGGCTAAAAGATATAGCTACCGTTATTTGCCACCAAAATGTTTCGTACCTATTTATTACAGATTCGACATAGAAGATGTGGCGAGCAAGGCTTATAGAGTGCAGGCTTCCTCTATACCACTAATTGAAAAGATAGATTGAACGAAAGTGGCGACATAAAAAAATGACTAGTTAAGAAAAAAAAACGAAAAATAGATTGAGGAACAGAAAAAAGGCCAACTTTTTTTGAGAAAAGTATTTTTACGAAAAAACGTATTTTTCCAACTTTTTTTGAGAAGTTGCAACACATTCCTGGGCTGAGGGTATTGAAAAAGAGGGGATCCTGGTTAAGTTCAATAAAAGTGAACTGTACCTGGCTCCTTAATGGGGAAGTGTTGTTGAAGATATTTGGCGTAAGTAAAGACGAAGAACTGTGTTCAGTGCATGGATAAAGATCTATTTATTTTTTTGCTTATTAGCTTCTGTTGGTATTACGCAAACCATTCCTCCCTCCGGACTTTCGGTCATCTTGAACAATACCTTTACACTTGCGTGTTACATTGAAGGAAACCCTACGCCTAGCGTATCGTGGACGAAAGTTGGAGGTAAGAAAAATTCTGGAACCAAAGGAAAATATGCAATGTTTTCAAAACTGGCAAAATTCGGGCTAAAA
>BLAZ01000634.1:1983812-1986312 GCA_014633955.1 Acropora tenuis
AAAATGTAATTCACAATCTTTGCATTGTTGAAGGAAGCCTTGTCCTACAACAAGTTTAATGTCTTGCACTGGCATATTGTGGATAAGCAGTCCTTTCCATTTGTCAGTGAGAGCTTTCCTGAACTTAGCGGCCAGGTATGTTTGTGTTAAAAATACATCAACTTGTCAATCAAACATAACTTGGAAGCAGACTCCTTAATCAGGATTGTCTGTCACAAAGAAAGGCAGAAATGAGACCAACAGTCTGTCGATGAGTTTAACAGATGGTGAGTTTGTAAGGAAATTCATCATCACCCGTTCATTCAATAGACCATTTTACAGTTATGTGGTTAGTTTGCCTGGCCTTTGAATGCAAAATAAGGCTGGAGGTGACCTTGTTTTGATAGAAACCTCACTGTTTTTATTATGTAAATTCTCATGAGAACAGTATCCTTAACACAAGAAAAGCAGGGAGGTTTGTATCAAAACAAGGTCAACCCCAGCCTCACTTTCATGCAAAGCCCAGGTCAGTCCATCAGCTGACTAGTAACACAGTTTTTTTTGTTCAATGAATCAGAAGTCATTTCCTTAGTTAGTAACTCATGCAGTCACAAACATTTAGTATCAAACAAGTTGACTAGGGTTGAATTTCCACTGTCAGTAACTCTAACAATGAGTGAACTCCTGAAACGTCAGCTTGGTTACCTTTCTGTGGTGGAAATCTGACCACTGTCTAATTGTTTGATAGCAACTTTTTTTGTTTTACTTCCCCACCACACAGCACTTCAGATTCTAAAGAAAGTAAACCTTTCACTCATGCAGTCAGCTTGTTGTCCTTCTATTTGTCAGTTCATCACAGTTGTCTCTCAAACACTTTAGATTATTAGTCGGTCAATCAGGCAGCAATCAGTATAATTTCACTTGGATATTAGCTTGCAAGTCAAGCAGTCCATGAGGCTCAGGTTCTTAAGGTCATTAAATTATAATCAACCAATGTTTCGATACATTGATCAGTCAATATATCAATCTATCAATCAGTCAACCTTTGAGCCAAAGATAAGCAAAAGCACCCAATTTTATGGCAACGGCTCAATAACCTTTTCATCATCAGAACAAAATGAAGTTATCAACAATAAAATGATACACCTTCCTTTGGTCTTCTTGTTACTGCCTGTAACCAGTATTTAGTCCTGTCCTCAGTTTTGCTAAGGTGGATAGCACCACTGACCACTGAATATCTCAGTGGATAATGACTTATCCACTATATTACACCATCCAACGTTTCCTGGAACAACTGGGGCCAGTACGTTGTAGGTAGGCAATCAGTCAACCTGTTCTCAGCCAGCAACAGGTTCTATGAGACTCCACCCTTTTTTCATCCACTCCTTCATCCAGCCATGTCTCCATCCATTCATGTTCTTGATCATTCATTCTATATATTTCTTTGACTTGTTCTTTCTGAATAAATATTTTTCATTCTTTTGAAGGGAGCTTTCAACAACAAAACTCATATCTACACTAAAGAAAATGTCAGCACGGTAATTGAATATGGAAGAATGCATGGAGTCAGGGTTATTCCAGAGTTTGATACACCAGTAAGTAAACTTGTTATAATCATAAGAAGTTAATCCCTTTTGTGTTTTCTCCTTGTTTTCATTTTCTGTAAAAGTGTTGGTGCAATGTTGAAAGGGCTCACTTTCCACAGACTCTAGTTGAATCCCAGGCTATTTTTGTGGGTCGAGTTTGTTAGTTCTTATCTCTGTTTCAAATTTTATGATTGCTTCGTTTTTGTTTTAGTTTTTCTGTCTTTTTTGTGTGTGAATACTCCTGGTTTTCTCATCTCACCAAAAACCCATTACCTACCTTAACTCTTTTGTTATAAATTATTGTTGTTGTTTGGAAATTAATTTTCATTTGATTTGCAGCGATTTTCCGCAATAAGTAGAGAGCTTGTGCTTAGATTGATCCTACGATACCCAGATAATGAGATTCAGTATTATCATTCCTTTTGTCACAGGGACATACACTTTCATGGGGAAGCATCAAAGACTTGTTGACTCCCTGTTATTCCAAAGGGGTTCCATCAGGGTGAGTAGACGACGACTCATCACAAAATTATTCCCTTACCGATTCACACATCTTCACCATTGCCGACATCGTCGTCATCTTCATCGTCGGCCTCGTTGTGACATCATCATTGGATTCTTGAACATGTTAATTTCTTCAAAAGCACCAGTGATCATGGAGTCGTTTCAATTATTATTTAGTCACTGAGGGTTTGTGTACCTCATACCGAAAATGGAATATTCTCAGCTAAAAGTCGTAAAGTAAATAGCGTATAACTTCTGCAAGGGACAGTTGGAATTCGAGCGCAGAAAATTGCAAGCAATACATTGACAACGGCCAAAATAAAGGGTTTGTAGGGATGATTATTGTGTTATTTCAATATCAAAATGGTAATTACTTTATAATTATTTCGACAACGTTAAGTTATATTTCTAGGTTACGTTCTTGTACCTTG